>CM076681.1:15588491-15870991 GCA_038501925.1 Xenopus petersii
AACCCAATAGGCTGGTTTTGCTTCCAATAAGTATCAAGTATACCTTAGTTGGGATCAAGTACAAGCTACTGTTTTATTATTACAGAGAAAAAGGAAATCTTTTTAAAAAATTTGGATTATTTGGATAAAATGGAGTCTATGGGAGACAGCCATTCTGTAATTTCGAGCTTTCTGGATATCGGGTTTCCGGATAAGGGATCCTATACCTGTACTATAATTTATATAAACAAGCTAGTGTGTAGCCATGGGGCAATCATTCAAGCATAGGATACACAGTAGTTAGATAAGTACTACTATAGTTTATAAACACAAGCTGCTGTGTAGCCAGGCCAAGCCGATTGGGCACCCTAGGCGACCTGGCCGGCCACCGCTCTCCCCCTCTACTCACTGCATGCACATGCACAGAAGGAAAGAGAGCTCCGGAGGGCAGGGGAGAGAGCATTGGAAGGTGTACACTCATGCGCAGAAGGGGAGGGAGCACTGGCGCAGAATAGTCTAATTTGAATTCTTAAAGTGACAGAACATGATAAATTTCTACATTTGAATTTCGATTTTTTTAAAAGCTCGAATCAAATTTGGGCTATTCCCTAGTCAAATTACACAAAAAATTCTAATTTTTAAGTTCAAAATTCAAATCTGAAATTTAAAATTCGAAATTCAAATTTTCACTTCGACCCTTAATAAATGTGCCCCTAAATGTAGCAAATTGTAACCGTTCCTAATCTGCTCCTGGATCACTGAGCTGCCAGACTAAAACACTACAGACCGGAACATTAAACTTTAAACTTTTGGGAACAGTAAAAAAAAAAAAAAAATATGGAAAGCAATTGAAAAAAAAAAGTATTTTTTTATGGTGAACAATCTGACAACAACTCAACTGAAAAAAGTGTTTGGAAGGTGAACGACCCCCTTACTATCTTTAAAAATGTCCCATTATTGGAGCTCCCTATAGATCTTCTGTATTTCCATCTGTGATTCAAATGAGGGGGTGGGTGTGTCCTAATGGTCTCTGCCAGAAGCACAGTAAGAGAGGGATAGCCAATCACAGCCCTGCTGTCACACAGCTAAATATATGCTTCAGTTCCCTATCAGGTCTGTCTAGTTGTGGATTGGTTTCTATCCTGCAGTACAGTGTGCTGAGTGCACCAGCTTCCCTGCACAGCCTGGGAAAGGAGGCAGCAGGAAGTTGAATGGATGGGCAGGACTATTAGGGTATTTGCAGAAATCAACCTGAACACTACTTTTTCAGCACTTTCCCTTCTATATTTAAAAAAGTATAAAACACTGGCACATCTTTTATGTACACAGTATGTCACCTTTAATATATTGATAATGGGTGTTTGTATTTAGGGGCCGCTACAGGATTGCCAGCACAGTTTCTCTTAGCCCAATGCAGGGGGCTGAACACACAGCAGCGTAGTGTAAATAAAGAACCTGGCCTTGACCTCTACAATTCATTTCTCTTCATTATATATGAATGTTTTTCCGGCCCCATGGAGTGTCCTAACTGGCCTGTATATGTTAGAAATAAATTGGCTTTGATAATCAGAGCTTCCCATCCTTAACAAAATGATTCTTTAGTTATGTTCAGGAGGCTCCCAGACAAAACCTCTAATTGAATAACTGAGGTGGATGCGTCTGAATCGTTCGGAACGGTCTCGGCCACTTTAATGGAATATTTACCGCAGCCTCGCTGAATACAGCAATAATACAAGTTCACCGGCAGGAATTTAAACAAGAAAAGTTTCCTGGGATTAAATAACTTTTAATAAACTCCAATGGCTTTATTTGATTTCAACAGCAACTAAGCACATTCTTTCCTTTCTAAGGGCACATAGATTTCTCCTTTTGCTCTGACTTTAGCTGCTTTCCTTTTTTTTACATTCTATCGCTTATATTATTCTCTGCATTAAGATTGCAGGATTACGCAACAGTCATTCTCTGCATTTATATGTAGATAAGGAGAGAGCTGTAGAGTAAAAAGCCAGTGGGCATTGACCCAGGACAAGAGTTCATCTGTTTGTGTATAAAGTGTATATAAGATCTACACTACATGGGCAAACGTATGTGAACAAACAAACCTAAAATCACCATGTGCAATGCTAAGTGCTGGCTGAAGTGGTGTAAAGTTCACAGCATAGGACCCCAGATGAATGGACTCCATCTATCATCTTCTATCCTTATATAGATGTGTGTAATTTTTATCTATTAATCTATATATCATCTATTTGTCTGTCTGTCTGTCATCTATTTATGTATTATCTATCTCTCTCTATACATACATCTATTATACATCTGTCTGTCATCTATCATTGTCCCTCTCTATATTGATATATATATATATGTGTGTGTTTATTATCTGTCTACAGTATTTCTCTCTATCTATACAGTAGATCTCCTCTATCTGTCACCTATCTACCATGATCTGTCTGTCTGTCTGTCTGTCTGTCTGTCTGTCTGTCCGTCCGTCTATCTAATATGTCTGTCTGTTGGTTGGTCTGTCTGTCTGTTTCTCTCTCTCTCTCTCTCTCTCTCTGTCACATGACTCACTAAAATTTGTGTATTATATTAAATAAAGTACCCCTAGTTGTAAAATATGAGGATATTAGAAGCTACCTCTGAGTTCCATGACCTGTATAAAAACACTCGGCCTTCGGCCTTGTGTTTTTATATGGTCATGAAATTCCTCGGTGACTTATAATATCCTTATATTTTACAAGAGGGGGTACTTTATTCACTATATATTATCTATCTATCTATCTATCTATCTATCTATCTATCTATCTATCTATCTATCTATCTATCTATCTATCTATCTGCCTGTCTGTCTGTTTATCTATCTATCTATCTATCTATCTATCTATCTATCTATCATCTATCTATCTACCTATCTATCTATCTATCTATCATCTATCTATCTACCTATCTATCGTCGCATATCTATCTATCCACTTTTTCTTTCTATATTTATGTGTCTGTCTGTCTGTCTAGCCATTGCACATCACCCATTAAAGGGGAAGGAAACCTAGTCGGCACAACCCCCCCCTCCCGTTTGTTGCCCACCCACCCTCCTCCCCCCTGGCCTACCCGTCCCGCTGGGCAAATGCCCCTAACTTGTTACTTACCCTTCTGCGCAGGTCCAGTCCAGGGAGTTCACCGACAACATCTTCTTCCACGCGATCTTCTTCCTGCTGTGAACGACGTTTTGGCGCATGCGCAGTAGGATCATGTTGCCGGTGCGATCTACTGCGCGTGACTTTTGGCGCATGCGCAGTAGATCCGTACTGGGACAGGTAGGCCAGGGGGGAGGAGGGAAGGTGGGCAACAAACGGGAGGGGGGGGTGGGGGGTTTGCGCCGACTAGGTTTCCTTCCCCTTTAAATGTCATAAACCTAGTTTGCTCTACCTTTGCCCCAAGTAATGGAATTTGCAGCTTTCTCTTTCCAATGTACTGTCTCTTTGGGGCTGTTTGGTTAGGGTGTTCAGAATGAGGGGTAACAAGTTAGTATTAGAATTTCCCATGCCATAGGGATCACTGGCTGCAGGCAGATGTACAGGTGAGTTTGCAGAGTAAAAGTCATGCTGCTCTGGATAGTATATTAGTCTCTATGTGTAACCATAGTTATATTGGCAGCAAACCTCTTGTAGATATGGGAAATGTGTGCAGTGTAATGAAATGTCAGCGCACCTCTTGTCTTTAATGCTGTATGGCTGATGCTGACAGTTGGATCATGGATAGCTGTCAGCAACAACATAAATTATAGACTAACCTTCCTAAATATTACATTGTAACATCTTCCCGAGCTCTTATCTGCCATTGTGCTCCAGAGTCGCATTGTCGGGATTACATTATTCTTTTCAAGTATTTATACAATGGCAGTCGGAATTTGCCTTTTAAGGTCTGCTTTTTGTTTGATCTAATTGATCTTGACAATGTGCTGATAGCAATTGATTTTTGGTTTGTCCTCCATTGTCAAGGAGAAAAGCTGTTCGCCTTTTCGGTATAGAGGTTTTTTTTTCTCTTTTATAAATGATGCTCAACTAGAATGACTAGTGATGTATAAATATGTGTGCCAATAACAGGGCTCGCGAATGGTACAGTTTTGTGTGAAATAAGCAAGACACAAGCAAAATACTTGCCAGCTTGGGATATTGGGAGTAATACAGATATTTGCTGAATTAAAAATGGCGGACACTGCCTCAGAGCTGCTGGGTAGGGATATTTTTCATGTCAATTTAAGGGGCACACTTTTTCATTGTATTCTATAGAAACAGTAATGGAACCTTTTATCCAGAATGCTTAGGATCTGGGGTTCTCTGGATAATGATCTTTCCATAATTTGGATCCTCATTCCTTAAGTCTACTAGAAAATTATATAAACATTAACGGCAGTGGAGTAACTAGACCGCTAAGGGCCCTGGTACGGAAATGTAAAACTGGGCCCCCCTACCCCCCCACGCATTGGGCTGGAATACAGCATTACTGGGTTGGGAGAGCAAGTAGTAGGGCGAGGATTAGCATTGCAGTTGCTCAGTCAGCTCTATGTCCTGTTCTGTAAAGAGGGACTTGGTGGCATTGCGCAGAGGAGCCATGTGCCTTCTACATAGATGCGCTGAATGCCATTTCACCAGCATTACTTCAGCTGCGAAACAGTGGTTTGACCAATCAGGGCCAGAGAGTTTATACCGGCTCAAAGACCGAGAAGTGAACAGCCAATCTGGGGGAGCGCTAGTGAGTGAAGGAAAGCGCTGACTGAACTTGCTTAGTGCTGGGTCTCCTGCTCAAAGTGACAAACAGCATCAGTGCTGCACTGCGTCATAGGCACCATCTCTCCCTACTATACCTGCTATTCCACAGTCACACTCCCTTCCCAGAGACTATTATCCACTGTTACTATAGGCACCATCTCTCCCTACTATACCTGCTATCCCACAGTCACACTCCCTTCCCAGAGACTATTATCCCACTGTTACTAGAGGCACCATCTCTCCCTGCTATACCTGCTATCCCACAGTCACACTCCCTTCCCAGAGACTATTATCCCACTGTTACTATAGACACCATCTCTCCCTACTATACCTGCTATTCCACAGTCACACTCCCTTCCCAGAGACTATTATCCACTGTTACTATAGGCACCATCTCTCCCTACTATACCTGCTATTCCACAGTCACACTCCCTTCCCAGAGACTATTATCCACTGTTACTATAGGCACCATCTCTCACTACTATACCTGCTATTCCACAGTCACACTCCCTTCCCAGAGACTATTATCCCACTGTTACTAGAGGCACCATCTCTCCCTGCTATACCTGCTATCCCACAGTCACACTCCCTTCCCAGAGACTATTATCCACTGTTACTATAGGCACCATCTCTCCCTACTATACCTGCTATTCCACAGTCACACTCCCTTCCCAGAGACTATTATCTCACTGTTACTATAGGCACCATCTCTCCCTGCTATACCTGCTATCCCACAGTCACACTCCCTTCCCAGAGACTATTATCCACTGTTACTATAGGCACCATCTCTCCCTACTATACCTGCTATCCCACAGTCACACTCCCTTCCCAGAGACTATTATCCCACTGTTACTATAGGCATCATCTCTCCCTACTATACCTGCTATCCCACAGTCACACTCCCTTCCCAGAGACTATTATCCACTGTTACTATAGGCACCATCTCTCCCTACTATACCTGCTATTCCACAGTCACACTCCCTTCCCAGAGACTATTATCCACTGTTACTATAGGCACCATCTCTCCCTACTATACCTGCTATTCCACAGTCACACTCCCTTCCCAGAGACTATTATCCACTGTTACTATAGGCACCATCTCTCCCTACTATACCTGCTATTCCACAGTCACACTCCCTTCCCAGAGACTATTATCCACTGTTACTATAGACACCATCTCTCCCTACTATACCTGCTATCCCACAGTCACACTCCCTTCCCAGAGACTATTATCCCACTGTTACTATAGACACCATCTCTCCCTACTATACCTGCTATCCCACAGTCACACTCCCTTCCCAGAGACTATTATCCACTGTTACTATAGACACCATCTCTCCCTACTATACCTGCTATCCCACAGTCACACTCCCTTCCCAGAGACTATTATCCACTGTTACTATAGACACATCTCTCCCTACTATACCTGCTATCCCACAGTCACACTCCTTTCCCAGAGACTATTATCCACTGTTACTATAGGCACCATCTCTCCCTACTATACCTGCTATCCCACAGTCACACTCCCTTCCCAGAGACTATTATCCACTGTTACTATAGGCACCATCTCTCCCTACTATACATGTTATCAAACAGTCACACTACCTTCCCAGAGACTATTATCCCACTGTTACTATAGGCACCATCTCTCCCTACTATACCTGCTATCCCACATATAGATGCAAATGGGATTTTTATGGTGTGGGTAGCAGGGCTGTTGCTGGAAAATGCAGTGTGCAAGGTGCAACTAATAAATGGGATTTGCACAGTGAATAAACCAGGGCTGCAGATTCCCCGGGGTGACAGTATGAAAATTTGGGCAAACGTGAATTATCGGCCAGGTGAGGGTTATGGGGGTGGGTTGCAAGGAGTACAGAAGAGAATATGATTTACAAGGTACCTGGACTACAATAGGACTGGGATTCTCAGGGCGTAGTTGGGAAAAGCTATGGGCAGGGAGTAAATAGCAGAAGTGCAGTTGGATTCATAGAGATGCAGCTGGGGAATGGGGATCTGGAAGGCAGGAGTAGCAAAAATCCACAGGCTAAGATGACAAGGCTGACCCCTAGCAGCACCAGCATACCCAGCGTTGTACATCTTGTCTGACTTTGCCTGTTAGGGCCACTGCACAATCGGGGGAGGGGGCTGAGAGGTCCCTGGTCCGGTGGGTACTGATACCTGTGCAGTGAAAATAACATGCGAGTACCCTACCTCCCTCTCTCCTCTATGAAGTCTGCGGCTCACTGACAGAAAGGGGCCATACTGTCCAACACACTCAGCACCCCTGGATTATGTGCGAGCAGCGCGTCAACGCGATGCTCTGATCCTCTTCCGGGCCTCCTGTTTCTGTAGACACAGACTGCAGCAGGCGGGGCTTCCTTTACCTTGCCCGGCCACTTCCACTTCAAAGGACCAGCCAGCCCAAAAAAAAGAGCCTGCCCAGCCAACACAAAAAAAAAGACAAAATATAAGAAAAGTCAGTGCCTCCGGCGGGCCCTGAGGGGGAGCGGGCCATGGTGCAACTGCACCTCCTGCTCCCCCGGTAGTTACGCCACTGATTAAGGGGCAGATTTATCAACGGCCAAATGTGATTTTTTTTTTTCCAACTGTAATAAATTCAAATGTGATCACAACTAGAATGGGAGGTTATTTATGAAAAAAACTTGAATCTCTAAAATTAGATTGAATACGGACAACCCAAAAATTCGAATCGAGTTTTCCTCCGAAGAAAACACTGGAATGTCAATAAACATCTTCAAATGGTTCAATGGACCTCTGCCATTGGCTTGTACGTGACGTTGGCAGGTTTTAGGTGGTGAATATTCGAATTAGAACTGTTTCCAGGGTTGAGGTGTGATAAATCACACATTCAAATTCGAGTTGATGGCTTAAAATTTCGAATTTGTGAGTTTTGACCCCAAAAAAATTAGAAAATTCAAATTTACAATTTGAATCTTAATAAATCTGCTCCTAAAAAAATCCAATAGACTGATTTTGTTTCCAATAAGGAAAAATATCTTACTTAGGTTGAAGAATAAGGTTCTGTTTTATTATTACAGAGAAAAAGGGAATTATTTGGATAAAAGGGGAGATGGCATTTCCGTAATTCTGCGCTTTCTGGATAACGGGTTTCCGGATAACGGATCCCACACCTGTATTTAGCAGAAAAGTAGCAGAACTCCTGTGCATTTATTAAATTGCATAGACCAGTCCAAGATTATTCATCACTAATGCCCTTCTCTTCATTAAATATTTGATGAAGTCAGCTGCAACCAGTGTCTGTGTATATAGGGAGCTAAAGTCGGGATGTGGAAAGCATAAGGCCCCTGTATGTCATGTGAGGGTAACTAAAAGTTGACCTACACCTGGCCCTGCAGAACAGTGGCTTAACCTATCCCGATGTGCTCCCCTTTTAACCCGAACCTGCTCCACCACACTGTTACGTCATGAAAGTGCTGGAACATGCAGAAGTGAGTATAAAAATAAGGCACAAGTGGGGCACTAGAAGCTTGTGAGTGGGTTGGAAGCAGCTTAAAGTGAAACTGACACTAAAAAAACACTTTAAAATATGAATGTACATATAAAAGTTACCTATAGGTCATGCTGATCATCATGCTGATCTGAGGTTTGTTTTTGTAATGAATTGTTAGTTGGACTGTTTTGTCAACCTGACTGTCTCATAAACTGACTGTCTCATCTCAGCATGACAGTTAGAGTTTCTAATGCTAAGGGAGTCCTGCTGCATAAACATGGCAGCCCCCTCATAGGAGATCACAGGGATTCAGACAGGTAATGTAAAAGCATTGTGCAAATACTTTATGGCATAGTTCTAAGTAGCTTTCAAAGGCAATATTATGATAGATGTAAAAAACTGTTTAATTTCTGGTGTCAGTATCTCTTTAAAGTTCAGCCCTCAAACATTGTGTGGAAGTCGTCCCAAACCCATCTGACCTGCGGGTCCCGTGAGCTTCAGCGATTTTTTCTTGTTCTGCTTTTTCAATTGTGATGTCACATGATTAATTATTCAATTTGGTAATTGACCAATCACTGTGAATGTGTGGTGTTAAAAGCTTTTCACTGTTTCACTGTAATATGCTTGAAAAAGGGGACCATCCCCGAAACGTTGCATCGTGTGCAAATAAATATACGCAAGGGTTACCCTGCTTGAACGTGCTGTGAGTGCCATTTGCTTCTTTCTCCCGTGAGCTTCAGCTCATCCGGGTGCACATCACTAGTCCTTGTGGAACCCCAGTACCCAGTCTGACATTTGCTGCAACATACTGGCGTGAGTAAAGGTTGTGGCTCATCTTCCATATGGGGAATCTAGGGACGCAATTAGAAATCACAGGCCCCATACAACAAATTTTTCTGGGCCCTGCCCAACCCAAGCCCAGCCCCAGATCCCACCCAACACCACACACCTAACGTTTTACTTACCCCTCTGTGCAGATTCAGGCATCGGTGTTCACGGGCGCCATCTTCTTCTCTTCGGTAATCTTCGGAATGAAGCATCACATGCGCAGTTTGAGAAATTTTCTGTTTCATGACAACTGTGCATGCGCCAAAACTCACGAAAATTGCAGAAACGTCTCATTCCGAAGATTACCGAAACTGCTGAAGATGGCGCCTATGACCTCCGCTTGACAGAATCTGCATGGAGGGGTAAGTAAAGAGTTTTGGGCATTTGCCCGGGGGGAAGCTAGGCTGGGGGGGAGGGGGTCTATGTAGGGCTGGTGGGTAGGGTTTTTTTATTATTATTAAGGGTTTGTTTCTCCTTTGAAGGGGAGCTGTCATGGCTATCAATGTGCACCTTAACTGCAGTGGATGCTTAAAGGGCATCTATAGTAGAATTTTATTTTCTCCTACTGAAGGAACAGACTAACATAACCCAGATTGGGGAAACTTTTTTTTTCTATAAATAGAGCTCCTCTAAGTGCTATTCTCCCCGGTAACCAATTCTTAACAGGAGTGTCCACTGATGTTTCATCCACTGATGTTTCATCCACTGACCAGGAACACTGTACGCCAGAAACTTGGGTTACTAATGCAGGCGGTATCTCCTGGTCCTTCTCTGCTCAGTTCTATTGGAAACAAGAATTGGTACAGACTCACACGCAGCAGAGTTGTGTTTGCAGATGTTCCTGAGTTCTGATTCAGCTCATCCTAAATCATCTCACATTCTGAGCCAGCATTTTATACAGCGAAATGCCACCATTCCGCATATGCTATGGTGTTAATGTATAATCAGTATTATAACTTCATTTGTCAGTTCTATAGGTGATTTCACAGCTACCCTCTCAGCTGATAGAAAGTGGAATTGCCGACATTTGCAATACTAAATGATTTCAACCTCAACGATGACTCTGGGACTTGATAATGGAACTTAATTATTTGCTAATTGAAAGGCCATGTCATTAAATATGAACCTGAGCTCGCTATGCTAGTTTTTGCTAACAGATGCGGTTCTTCATATGCAGCTTTCTGTTTCCAGGGTTTCACACATTAAGTATAAATAGTAAATATTCGACTTTGTTACGGCAGTGTCATCTGTGCCAGTGCGCTGAATGTAAGTATACTGTACATCACCTGGGAACATTGCTCTGAAGCCTTTTCATGTATTTTGATACACTCTAACATTCACTCTAACATTCACTCACATTTTCTAAAGGGCCAGCGTTTTCACTTTTGGCCACTTCACTGATTTACTAATGGGCACAGGCGACAATTCGCTAGCGAAGGAGATAGACACTAGAGCTGATTCGCACTCTAACGCAAGGCAACTTTTTGCTCTGGGGAATGGACATTACTCCGCAAATTCACCAGACTTGCCTTTGCTAGCTCAGACCAGGCGAAGTGCATTGGAGTACATAGATCTTCCTCAATCTTCTGTTACTTACATCATCAGTTTAGAGTGGAAAAACAAAAAACGCTGGCGAATTTTCAGTTTTCAGAGTGATAGGCTGCAAAAGGCATTTCATTTTTTTTCACCCCCCATACATTTTCTAACATATGGAACATTATTTTAAAGTGGACACATGTGTAGGGCATTAAAACAACTGTATTGGCTTTATTTAGGTTCCCTGGACATGTGTAGTTATCAGTGGAAATGTAATGTATTAGCTGCAACATGTAACATACAGACCTCCATTCAAGTTTAAATTTCCCGCCCTATGCAAATTAGCCTGAGCGAAGTCATCTAACGAAGTTGTGATAGGCAGATTTGAATGCTAGCGCTTCTTCGCTTTGATTTGCTCGCATTGCCGAAGTAACTATAATGAAAATTTGCCCGCGTCCGAGCATTGTCTGAGCGAATTTTCACCTGGAAAAGTTTTGCAATGGCTGCAAATCCGTGGCTGGCGAATTTTTGCCGGTTGGTAAATTTGCCCCTAAGATGGGATCTAGGATTCTATATATAAGACTGAGACCATTCTGGAGATTACCCAATGGGGCCCTAACTTCATATCAGAGATAGATTCATCTGCATTAATTTTTTTGCAGGTGGAAAAAAGAGAGGAAGCCATAATGACATAAGGGTTGCCACTGGGCTCTAGGAACTTTGGAACGCTCATGGTCATAGATAAATAGATAGTTACGGCAGTTAAATTACAAAAAAAATTGTAACATCAAAGAACCAGGTGACAATTCCCTGCTAGTAAATTTCGGGTTGACCTGAAACCCGTGGTTGACCCATGGGTTGACTACCAGTTGTGGTTCAGGTTGAAATTTGGCCAGCCATTGCAGATTAGGGTTGGGTGAGGGTCAGACTGGGGAACTACACTCCTCCACTGCTTCCAAAGTTCCCTGTCTTGGAATCAGAGGCACATATGGAGCAACATGACACAGGTGTGGGTCCTACAATGGGTTAGGGTTAAGGTTTGGACCTGCACATCACTAGTCCTTGCACAATAAGTTGTACCAAGGGCTTCAGGTGTCTAACTTTTCTTCTTGTTTGTTTGATATTCAACTGTGATTATAAGCCAGAGATCTATTGAAGGCTCCATGATTCACAAGTGGTAACCATCTGTGAAATGGCCTAAGCCTCAATGGTAAGAATTTGTATCGGAATCAGGAAAGGCAACACTTCTTGAAAATGGGGACAAGTTATATCAACTACTTTTATTACTATATACATATTTAAAAAATAATTTTAATTTGATTGTTGAAATAACTGGTGTGAAAAAATTACTTAATACAAGCCTACCCACAAAGGGTGACTTTCTTCTAAGGCCGTGGCATGGGGGTGGGGGGGGGGTCGGCATTTAGTTTTCAGTGTGAAATCTTTTTGCACAAGTTCCAAAACGCAAAAATACCTGAGCATTAAGTCCTAGGTGGTGGAAATCTCAACAACCTCCATCACATGCTGAATGGATGGCCCTAGTAGAAGAGACAAGGAAAATAGAGGAAATAATTTATTTAGTATATAATAGAAGTCAAGAATATTGGAACATATGGGAACCTTGGCTTAAGGAGAAGGACAGGCTAAATTAGACAAAGGTCAAGGGTAGAGGAAAAATGGTCAAAATTTTGGAGGCATGGAAGTCCCCATAAACTGGTTAAGTCAACTCTGGCGCTGGTGGGTCAACTGCTCAAATCATCACTCACTTGTGGTCTTCACCAGGTGCCCCCGCAGGCCAGTCTGACCATGGACCATAAATCTCCAGGGCACAGGCTTGAGAATGCTCAGTTTGCTCCCCTCTCATCCTCTTTTTTCCCCTCCTCCCATCCCTGCTGTAATCTGAGCCCAGAGTTATGAGTGAGCAGGGAGAGATTAAGCCAGGAAGCTAATCTGGCAGCTGCTATCCTAAACAAACAGAGAGAGATTCTAGAGCTGTTTACTCAGGTATGGTAAAGCATTCTGCAGAATAAATATAGTGTTATAGCTTGCACTATTGTGGCTAATTTATTGGCAATCATGCTTTGTTAGCTGTTACCTGTAAAAGACAAAGAAACAGTAAAACAATAAAGCTGTTGTCTACTAGTACAAACCCCTCGACTTTAACTTGGTATTATAGGCTCAAACCTACACAATTTTATAATTAGACTATGTATTAGAATCCAGTTAAGTGATTAATTCTGTATAATGAGTAGTTAAAAATTGGTTTTCTTGACTGGAGTTATAAGTAAAAACGACTATTAGAACCCCTCCCATTTTGTTTTCTCTATCTCCCTTGTTTATTTCAAAAACTGAAAATAAACAAAAACAAATACCTGAACGTTGCCGAACACGGGAATCACTGGTTTAAAACCAGTCTGATCCTTTTGCGTTTGACTCTGAGATGAGCAACAGAAAATGCCCTGTGTACTATGACCCTTATGCCTTGACATGTATACTGAGAAAGAGAAATATTAAACCTTTTCTAACAGAGGAATCAATGGCTACAATGAGTAACCCAATTGTCATGGGCACAAAGAGTTACTGTAGGGCAGAGAATTATGGCAAAGTGTTTTTCCTTAGGGCATGAGCTCTGCAGTCTTCCCAATATCTCCCCAAGTGCATCTCTCGCTTATCGGAGCTCTAGGGCCCCTGCTTATCAGAATGAGAGTCTCACAGGCGAGAAGCAGCCACTGCTTTTTTTTCAGGCAGATTCCTATTTTATCCGTGGAATAGCAAAAATGTCTTATTTTCTTCTACTGCCCTAAATTTGATTTAGCATGTAGCAGACTTCTTTTACTGAAGCACCCTGGCAGAAAACATTTGATATACTAGCCTATCACTCGCTCTGTCAAGAAACACATTTCTCTTATTATTAAACTTCCAGAACAAATTCACTTGCAGAAATGAGAGTTCTATTCGGACACAAAATATTTCCCTGTAGAGCCGCTACTTGCCCGTACTGATAGTTTGCTGCAAATTAACGAGGGGAAGCAAATATTAACTGAGGTTGTTTTTTTTTCTCCTTTCTATTGGAAAATGCATTTGGGGGGACTTTCTAGTTGATATTAAAATAACTTCAGTGTGTGCAAGCTTTTGCAATCCAGGACATTGGCTACAAAGATTTATTTTTGATGGGGCTGCAGAGAAAGAGCTGACGGATACAGGTATAGGAGCCATTATCCAGAAATCCGTTACCCAGAAAGCTCCAAATTATGAGGTCATCACATGTTCGGGCAAATTCACAAAGCACCTAACGCTAGCGTTAATTCGCTAGCGTAGCGCATTTTTGTTAATTCGCCGATTCACTAACGGATGCTGGCGTAAATTCGCTAGTGTTACTTCGCACCCTTACGACTGGTGAATTTGCGCAACGGACGTAACTACGCAAATTCACTGACGCACGTTTTTTTCTGAACGGTAGCTTCTACGCCAGACTTCCTTCACCACCTCAGACCAGGCGAAGTGCAATAGAGTAGATAGGGATTGCTTCAAATAAAGTTGAAATTTTTTCTAAGTCCCAAAAAACGCTGGCGTTTTTTTTTTTTTTTTTTTATGGGTGATAGGCTGAAAAAGATCGAAAATTTTTTTGAGGCTACCCTCCTTCCCCCCCTACATTTCCTAACTCATGGCACCTTAACTATACAGTGGGCACATGTGTAGGGCAAAATAAAAATTTTATTTGCTGTTTTGAAGGTTTCCCAGGCTTGTGTAGTGATGCTACATATACCTCCATTGTAACTTCAATTTGGCACCGTATGCAAATTAAGCATCGCTAGCATAACTTCGCTTTGCTTGGCGAATTAACGCTAGCGCAACTTCGCAACCTTACACTTCCCCTGAGCACAACTTCGGATTTTAGTGAATTTGCGTAGCGCTGGCAAAAATACGCCTGGCAAAGTGCGGCAAATCGGACGCTGGCGCAACTACGAATCTTAGTGAATTTGCCCCATAGACTCCATTATAATCAACGAATTTAAATATTTAGAAATACATAATTATAAATACAATATTATTGAACATAATAAATGATTTCCTTTTTCTCTGTAATAATAAAACAGTAACTTGTACTTAATCCCAACTAAGATATAATTCTTAGGGATGCGCCGAATCCACTATTTTGGATTCTCCCGAACCCCCGAATCGTTCACAAAAGCTTCGGCCGATTACCGAACCGAATCCGAACCCGGGTGGAAAGGGGAAAACATTTTTTACTTCCTTGTTTTGTGACAAAAAGTCACGCGATTTCCCTCCACATCCCTAATTTGCATATGCAAATTAGGATTCGGATTCGGTTCGCCCGGGCCGAATCCTGGCCGTATCCCAGCCGAATCCCGAACCAAATCCTGGATTCGGTGCATCCCTAATAATTCAAATTGGAAGCAAAACAATCTTATTGGGTTTATTTAATGTTTACATCATTTTCTAGTAGGTAGTAGGTATGAGGATCCAAATTACGGACGCACCACAAGCCTAATCAAACAAATGATTTATGCTTTCAAAGTTGGCTACAGGGGGTCACCATCTTGTAACTTTGTTAAACATCTTTGCAAGACTAAGTCTGTGCACATGCTCAGTGTGGTCTGGGCTGCTTAGGGATCATCATAAACAAAGCTGCTTGAGTTCTGCATGGCTGGGAAGTAAGGCGGGGGCTCCCCCTGCTGTTCATAAGTATGATTGTTTCCCTGCTCAGCAGTTAGGGACCGTCTGACAATTCATACCCACAGCAGTAAATGAAGGGAGAATTTCACTGCATACAGTCAGGTTTCTTATAAAAACGGTATACATTTTTTAATTAAAGTATATTGGAGATAGGTTTCTTTTTCATTAAAGAAAGTAAAAATGGCATTTTATTTTTTTGCCTTTACATGCCCTTTAAGGTAAGTCAGTCATAGAAGGCAAGGGGCAAACACTGGATTAGAAATTGTATTCTATGGCAGAGATTAATGATCATGTCATATTATAGTTAAGATTCTGTGAATGTGATTCCCCCGAGGAAATTGGCTTTGTATCCTTGGGACGTGACATTCCAGAACCCAGGGTAAGCACTGAAATAATTCATAAAGCAAAGAGAGTTTAATCCATCTATGTTCAGTTCTCATCTCGCCTTGAGGTAGAGCAGCCAGTGAAATGCCTCATCCTCACGTGTGCACCTTGCTAAGATATTAATGTATGTAAGCTGCCCTCTGATGCTGCACATTGGGGGCCCAGGAGCCAGATTTATACTGGTAGTAGGGACTTTTCTCTATTAAGTATCTTCAAAGAAAAGGCTGGAGGGTAGAACTGCAAGGAGAATGTTGTGTGTGTAATGGGATAGACATTAAGGGATGATTAGCTTAGCTGGGGGCAGTTCTGTCCGCATTCAGTTTTATACAACAGCCGTTTGTCTTCTGGCTCATCTATTATTATCTCTGTCTGCCTCTGACTTGGATAAACAAACCTTTGTGTATGTGTCTATGCATCACAGGTCATGCCAATAAAATTCCATTGCTGTAAACAACTGACATTGCAGTAATGATAATGCACATAATTCATTTACATTGCTATTCCAATGGCTGTAGCTGTAATTCCATATCATGTGCAACTTCTGCAACTCTGCATTGAATGGCTTTAGTCTAGTCTAGGTGCCTGGATATAGGAAAGCAGCACATTGAAGCATTCTTGTACTAGAAATTTATATTGGAATGTTTGCCATGTGTGAATGGAATTGTTTTAGAAATGGGTGGAGAATGGTTAATGGGGGTGTAGACTGAGTATTCATGGGCCTCCTAAATGTCGGCACATCTTGGTAAATTGTGCGTTCATCAAGAATAAATTAATGAATTTCCTTAAAAGAGAAATTAACCCTAAAAATGAATATGACTAAAAGAACCATATTTTATATACTGAACTTATTGCACCAGCCAAAAGTTTCAGCCTCTCAATAGCAGCAATGATCCAGGACTTCAAACTTGTCACAGGGGGTCACCATCTTGGAAAGTGTCTGTGACACTCACATGCTCAGTGGGCTCTGAGCAGCTGTTAAGAAGCTAAGCTTAGGGCTAGTCACTAATTATCCAGCAGAAAATGAGCTTCCCCTGTAATATAAGCTGATGCTACAGGTTTGCTGATTATTAAATTCTGATGCTAATTGCACTGGTTTCTGTGCTGCCATGTAGTAATTATCTGTATTAATTACACAGGGCAATGAAATGCCTTCACTGGCATGATGATCCTATGTACAGTTAGTGACAACCTACTTACAGATGCAGTTCACAGTAACTAAAGCGCCATGGACTGACCTTGTGCAAAGCAACCTAAACTGGTTCATTTTAGGGCCACCATTGGCAGGTCAGCTGTTGTTATTATCCCACATAGACTAACAGATGTCCTTCAGCAACAAACTTCAGAATCAACTGCTTTGTGTGCCTGTACTGCAGGGCCTCTGGGTATCCCCCTCACCTTGGTATGGTTGTCAGTCATCCTCTAGAATCCAGAGATCCTATGAACATGGCACATACAGAACATCTTATGACATGAGGCTTTGATTCTACTATGTAGAGGCTTGTCCATGCCACTTCTCCTCTTAAATTTGACTGAGAAAAACATTTACAAGGTCTTGCAGAAATGTCACCAATGCTCCGAAACAAGTCTCTGCTTCAATGTTTGAAACTACCTACCCAAAGGGCAATATTTCTCTTAAAACCCAATTAGAAATGTGTTTTCTTTTGACGCTAATGGCTTTCTGCTTTTTAAAATTTCCACTAGTTGAAGCAGACACTTTTATTGTGTTCCTGCCACTACATCAGAGCTCAGCGTATGCTATGCCATGTGCCCTGATGCTTATCACCCCTATAACTGCTGTGTTTAATATTGGTCCCAGAGATGAGGACCTGTACTTGCCAACATTCTTAAAGGGATACTGTCATGGAATTTATTTATTTTTCAAATTGAATCAGTTAGTAGTGCTGCTCCAGTAGAATTCTGCACTGAAATCCATTTCTCAAAAGAGCAAACTGATTTTTTTATTTTCAATTTTGAAATCTGACATGGGGCTAGACATATTGTCAATTTCCCAGCTGCCCCAAGTCATGTGACTTGTGCTCTGATAAACTTCAATCACTCTTTACTGTTGTACTGCAAGTTGGAGTTGTATCATCCCCTCCCTTCCCCCCCCCCCAGCAGCCAAACAAAAGAACAATGGGAAGGTAACCAGATAGCAGCTCCCTAACACAAGATAACCGCTTACTGGTAGATTTAAGATCAACACTCAATAGTAAAAATCCATGTCTCACTGAGACACATTCAGTTACATTGAGAAGGAAAAACAGCTGCCTGCCAGAAAGCATTTCTCTCCTAAAGTGCAGGCACAAGTCACATGACCAGGGGCAGCTGGGAAATTGACAAAATGTCTAGCCCCATGTGAGATTTCAAAATTGAATATAAAAAAATCTGTTTGCTCTTTTGAGAAATGGATTTCAGTGCAGAATTCTACTGGAGTAGCACTATAAACTGATGCGTTTTGAAAAAAACATGTTTTCCGATGACAGGATCCCTTTAATCTAGCCAAATATGTGTTTACTTTCCATCCACACAATTGCCCATATTGGAAGAACAATTCCCTTTAGCATAACAGCCATTTGCAGAACTTGTACAGAACAGAACTTGAAAGTGGGTACAGCAATAAGGTATGAGAGGATGAGAGCTACAGACATATTAGTCAATGCCCAAATTAGAGGACAGTGGTAGGTACTTAAGCCACAGCACTGTGATTGGATTCTGGTAGTGACTTGCAGATCCTACCATGGTTCAGATATTTCAGCGGAAATGTTATTCTTCTTCCAACTTCTTACCCTCAATTCTTTCAGCTGCCCGACCCCCATTCTCAAGCCCTCTTGGGTTTTCTTGTTGGGAAGGCTGGTTTGGGTTCAGGGTGAAAAGGGGAAACATATTGGCCCCTGGGTTGCAGATAACATTTTGTTCAATGTCCAAACTAGAGGCCAGTATAGTGTGGGGCATCCACCCGAGAGATTCATATCTGTGGTGTGTGACAGTACTGCTTAAAAAGGAGTTCCAGGAAGAATAAAAAAAAATGTATTTTGCTCTGCTGGATAAAGTATTTGAGCATCAGGGAAAGCCAGTTTCTATCTCCTGCCTGTGGATACTTTGGCTACTGTGTGTTCCCCAGGGTGAAGACAGGTCTTGCTCTTCTACCTACCACATGGGAGTGGCTACTACTTTTAAAGGGAAAGGTACCTTGGGGCAGGTGGAGCTACCTAGGGACATAAGAGTTCTTGAGGGGACATTGAACTGACCGGAGTGATTCTGCTTTTATCCACTCGATGTGGGACTGTGGCATTGAGAGACTGTTCCATTGGTTGATAGTCCACACAGGTTTCCCAGAGTAAAAGCTATATTGTGTGATTTGCATTTACAGTTACTAAATACAGTTTATATAAAGTTTATATTTGTTTTATTACAAACTGTTTGTTTATTTTTCCTAGTGGGAATCTCCTGAGTAGGGATGTAGCGAACTGTTCGCCGGCGAACTAGTTCGCGCGAACTTCGACTGTTCGCGTCCGCCGAATGTTCGCGAACGTCGCGCGACGTTCGCCAATTGGTGTTCGCGTTCGATTCAAAGTAAAATTTCGTTCGACCATTCGACCATTCGACCATTCGATCGCTAAAATCGAACGATTTCCATTCGTTCGAACGATTATAAGCATTCGATTGAATTAAAATCATTCGATCGAATAGCTTCAATCGTGCGATTCGAACGAAAATCCTTCGATCGTACGAATAAAATCCTTCGATCGTTCGATCGAACGATTTTATCGAGCGTTCGAAGTTCGCGAACTGTTCGCGAACTGTTCGCTTTTTTGCCGGTGTTCGCGAACGGTGTTCGCGAACACATTAACGGCAGTTCGCTACATCCCTACTCCTGAGGTGTGCTCCTCATTGCTCCCTAGGTGGAGACACTGCTCTGTAAATCCAAATTCCCAGTACTTTTCATACCAAAAGGGACTCAGGGCCCTGGATTGCCAAGAGTTAATTGCAAATAAAAAAGTCAGTAACCAAATTAGGGTTATGTTAGTTTACTTGGGGCATACCTGTGATGACATTTGGTCAGGATAGAGAATTGCATATCCTGTTGTGATACAGTTTAATATACTGTATTTATGTGGACCACATCAGTGCTGTCCGAAAGATATCTGGATCATTTCCAACCAGATATCTGTCGGAGAGGAAGTCACAATGGGCCAATACATAGGCAGATTAGCTACTGAGTCTGCCTTAAAGGAGAAGTAAAGCGTAACTAAAGACGTAGACTAGAAATGTTGTACACTATGTTTTGGGCTTCTGCACCAGCCCAAGGTAACCACAGCCCTTTAGAAGTAAAGATGCCCCAGTAGCTCCACATCTTCTTTTTTCCTGATTCATTGCACATTCTCTGTGCTACTGTCAGAATGGGGGTGCATCGGGTCTGGGGAAAGGAAAGGCCTGTGATGGGGGTGGGCTGGTTTGTTGTACTGGAGTCACGATCGCCGCCCGGAGCAGTTCCAGGAGCTCCGGGCAGCGTGTCCTCCCCTGCCGGCGTCGCTCCCAAAATGGCGGCGCCCATGGCCGCCACGTGGGTAGCGGCGCTGGCGCGGTGACATCAGCTCGCCGACGTCGGCGCAAGGACGCCAATGACGTCATTATGGCGCCAAATTCAAAGATAAAAACGTTACCAAGACGCCAGAATGGCGCCCAAGTATAGGAAACATTTCCTGAGTGTATCCTGGGTTCCCTGTGAGCTGCTATTGCTTAAATCTTGTTCCTGATTATTATCCTGACCCTTTGCCTGGACTTTGGACTTTGCTGTTATCTGCCTGCCTGTGAACTCTTGCCTGGATCCTGACTACTCCTTTGAGTAACCCTTTGGACACCGCAACCTTGCTCCCTCAAGAGGGCTTCCTCCTCGATCCTGACTACCTCCCTGGAGGGAGCTCCCGGCTCCCTGACATTATACTTGGGCCATGGATCCCACTGAGGAAGCTCAGCCAGATTTCGGCAGGGCCTTTCGAGGTCTGCATACTCGCATGGAGGCGTACAAAGCTCGGCAAAATTATGTCGGACGCACGGTGGAGGCGATTTTGGAAAAGTTATCCATGCTGACGCCGACTACTCCAATGCTGACAATGCCCACGCTAGTTGCTGCTGACATGGCTACACAGTCCTCCACTTCTGGTCCACGTATTCCTGCACCGCCTCTCTACAATGGCGACCCTCAAACCTGCCGTGGTTTTGTGAATCAGTGCCAGATTCGGTTCGCCCTGCAACCTGCAGAATTTAACTCTGAGCGAGCTAAGGTTGGTTTCGTGATCACTCGTCTGGCAGGGAAAGCGCTCGAATGAGCATCTCTGCACTGGGACAAGAAGTCTCCTTTAATTGATGATTCCAAAGCCTTCCTTCAAGGATTCCAGACTGTGTTCGATGCCCCCGGTCGGGTGGCGATCGCTGCTTCTCGTCTGTTCCAGATCCGCCAAGGAAATCGGTGTAGCAGAATATGCCATTGAATTCCATACTCTCGCTGCAGAGACTTGTTGGAACAATGATGCCTATCATGCTGCCTTCTACAATGGTCTCTCTATCCGCCTCAAAGATGACCTGGTCTCCCGTGAATTACCCACGCTGGTTGAAGACCTCATTGCTTTGTCTGTCAAGGTGGACACCCATCAGAGAAAACATCAAGCTGATAGCGACCGAGTAAAGAAATTTCAACCCATGTTGGCTCCTCGCTTTCAAAGACCTCTATTACCTCCTACCCCCCCAGCAGCCTTCTGTTATTCCTCCGGAGGAACCTATGCAAGTCGGAAGAGCTCGTCTCTCTGAACAGGAGAAACTCCGGAGACGTACGGCTGGACTTTGTCTGTACTGTGGGGGTCAATCTCACTTTGCCAACTCCTGTCCTGTGAAGCCTCAGAGTTCCCCTCTTCAAGGTAACCTTGGAAAGACTCATGTAGGGGGTGTTACTCCCAATTCACAAGAGAACTCTCACAGGTTTCTTCTGCCTTTACAGATCCGTCTGTCTACTAAGACCATTGTTGGCTCAGCTTTTATTGACTCTGGAGCTGCCGGAAATTTCATGGACGCTCTCTTTGCCAAGCATATGAATGTTCCCCTGTTTCCATTGACTCCTCCACTTCGAGTAACCGCCATTGATGAACGACCCCTTGAATCCAAGTTTATCTCTATGACGACTGGGAAATTGCCTGTGCAGTTGGGACTTTACACAAAGAAAAGTTATCGTTCCTGATTATTTCCTGTCCTTCTGTTCCAGTCGTCTTGGGGCTTCCTTGGTTACGCCTGCATAACCCTATCATTGATTGGTCCTTGGGGCAAATTTCCCGTTGGAGTCCATACTGCCAACAGCACTGCCTTCCTGCTTAACCCATCCAGAGGGTGAATATTTGTACATCTGATTTGAAGACGCTTCCCTCCTTTTACAAGGAATTCTCCGATGTCTTCTGTAAAAAGTCTGCAGAATTTCTTCCCCCTCATCGTCACTACGATTGCCCAGTTGATCTCCTGCCTGGAACCATGCCTCCTAGAGGTCGCACTTATCCTCTCTCCCCAGGAGAGACCTCTGCTATGAAGGAATATATCCAAGAAAATCTCCAGAGGGGGTTTATTTGCCCTTCTACTTCTCCTGCAGGGGCTGGATTCTTCTTCGTGGAGAAGAACGATGGAGGCCTACGTCCTTGTATTGACTACCGGGGTCTTAATAAAATCACCATTAAAAACCAGTATCCCTTGCCTCTGATTGCAGAACTTTTCGACCAACTGAAGGGGGATCTCCGTGGGGCGTATAACCTCATCCGCATCCGTGAAGGTGATGAATGGAAGACTGCATTCAACACTCGTGATGGGCACTATGAATACCTTGTGATGCCCTTTGGTCTCTGCAATGCCCCCGCTGTCTTTCAAGAATTCGTGAATGACATTTTCCGGGATCTCTTGGGAAAGTTTGTGGTTGTGTACCTTGATGACATCCTGATTTTCTCTAAGGACCTTGCAAGCCATCGCTCCCAGGTGAAGGAAGTACTCTCTCGTTTGAGGAAGAACTCCCTCTTTGCCAAACTGGAGAAATGCGTGTTTGAAGTGTCCAAGATTCCTTTTCTGGGCTATATCATCTCCCCAGAGGGTTTCAAGATGGATCCTGTGAAAGTGTCTGCAATCCAAGAGTGGCCACTACCGCTGAGCACAAAGGCAATCCAGAGATTCATTGGTTTTGCCAATTACTACCGGCAATTCATTAAGGGATTCTCTTCTCGTAATCCTCCTATCCTGGCCCTCATCCAAAAAGGGGGTAAACCCAGCTCATGGCCCCCGCCTGCTATAGAAGCTTTTCAATCCTTGAAGGATGCCTTCACTTCTGCTTCGGTTCTCCGCCATCCTGATCCGGAGTTACCTTTCTTCATCGAGGTGGATGCTTCTGAAGTTGGAGCTGGAGCTATCCTGTCCCAAAGACATCCCTCTGATGGAAAGCTGCACCCATGTGCGTATTTCTCTAAGAAGTTCTCTCCTGCCGAACAAAATTATGACGTCGGAAATCGAGAACTCTTAGCTGTCAAGCTTGCTTAGAAGAGTGGCGTCACCTCCTTGAAGGTTCCTTGATTCCAGTCACAATCTACACAGATCATAAGAATCTTGAGTTTATTCAATCTCTCAAGAGGCTGAATCCCAGACAAGCAAGGTGGGCTCTCTTCTTCTCTTGATTTAACTTTGTCTTGACTTATCGCCCTGGCTCCAAGAGTCGGAAAGCTGATGCTCTGTCTCGAAGTTTCACTCTGGTGGATCGTTCTCCTGAAAGACAAGAGCCAATTATTCCTCCTGTCAAGATCATCGCGTCTTTGTACCCTCAATTTGCTGATCAAATTCTGGCTGGTCAATCTTCCGCCCCTCCTGATACTCCCATTGGAATGGCATTCGTACCTCCTGAACTTCGTCTGCCTATCCTGCAACAGACTCAGCTCCAAGCAAGCGGGACATCCTTGTCCTGCTAAGACTCTAGAAATTTTACGGCGTCTAGTCTGGTGGCCGACTATTCGTAAAGATGTCAAAGACTTTGTTGCTGCTTGTACCGTTTGTGCCACTTCCAAGTCTAGCCATTCTTGCCCTAGTGGGTTACTACAGCCTTTGCCTGTCCCCTCTCGTCCTTGGACGCATTTGGCAATGGACTTCATAGTCGAACTTCCTCCCTCCAGTGGGAACACTGTGGGTCTGGGTCGTCATAGATCGTTTTAGCAAGATGGCCCACTTCATCCCTTTACGGAAGCTTCCATCTGCAGTGGAGTTGTCACAGTTGTTTATTCAATTAATTTTCAGCCTGCATGGCTTCCCGGCGGAGATTGTCTCTGACAGAGGTTCCCAGTTCACGGCGAAGTTTTGGCGTTCCCTGTGCAAAGATCTGGGTATTACTCTCCAGTTCTCCTCCGCTTATCATCCCCAGACAAATGGAGCAGCTGAACGAGTGAACCAAGCTTTAGAACAGTTCCTGAGGAACCACGTCTCCCTTTGTCAAGATGACTGGTCTGATCTCCTCCCATGGGCGGAATTTGCTCATAACAATGCATGCCACGCTTCCACTGGAAGATCTCCATTCATGTCGGTGTATGGTCAGCATCCTCAAGCCTTCCCCCAGGACTTTGTGTTGTCTGACGTCCCGGCTGCTGATGACCATGCAGCCCACATGTCTGCTATTTGGGCTGCAACCAAGTCGAACTTGGAGAAGAGCACTCTGGTTCACAAGACGTTTGCAGATCGTAGACGTAAACCCTCTCCTCCTTACAAGGTTGGTGATAAAGTCTGGTTGTCTTCCAGGAACATTCGGTTGAAGGTGCCATCTCCTAAGTTGGGTCCGAAGTTTGTGGGTCCATTCTCCATCTCGGAGGTGATCAATCCTGTGGCTGTCAGACTTCAGCTTCCCCCTGAGATGCGAATTCCCAACGTGTTTCATGTCCCTTTGGTGAAACCCGCTACCTCCAACCGCTTTTCTGTGAACCAGTCTCCCCCTCTTACTATCTCTGTGGATGGTCAACAAGAATATGAGGTGGAAAAGATCCTTGACTCCAGAATCTCCAGGGGCTCTCTTCAGTACCTCATCAAGTGGAAGGGCTTTGGCCCTGAAGAATGCTCCTCGGAAGGACACTCTGATGTTCATGCTCCTCATCTTGTGAGGGATTTCCACTCCAAATTTCCCCAGAAGCCAAGTCCTGGTGGTCCAGAGGCCCCCCGTGAGAGGGGGGGGTACTGTCACGATCGCCCGCCCGGAGCAGTTCCAGGAGCTCCGGGCGACATGTCCTCCCCTGCCGGCGTTGCTCCTAAAATGGCGGCGCCCATGGCCGCCACGTGGGTAGCGGCGTTGGCGCAAGGACGCCAATGATGTCATTATGGCGCCAAATTCAAAGATAAAAACGCTACCAAGACGCCAGAATGGTGCCCAAGTATAGGAAACATTTCCTGAGTGTATTCTGGGTTCCCTGTGAGCTGCTATTGCTTAAATCTTGTTCCTGATTATTATCCTGACCCTTTGCCTGGACTTTGGACTTTGCTGTTATCTGCCTGCCTGTGAACTCCTGCCTGGATCCTGACTACTCCTTTGATTAACCCTTCGGACACTGCGACCTTGCTCCCTCAAGAGGGCTTCCTCCTCGATCCTGACTGGGCCCTGTGATTTCTGATGCCGGCGGTTTCTGGGTCACAGTGAGGGTTAAATGGTAATGAGGTGTATGCAGCTTGGGGATTTGAGTTAAGAGTAGGCCACTGAATCAGAGCCACACAAGTGTTTAGTCCATACACCATATAAACACACACCATATAACAGAAATGTAATTGACTGTCGAAAAAAAATTGGGTTCGCATCAGAATAGTGGAAACCGAAATTAAATAATTTTGACTCCATTCGACTTACATGCGTTTAGCAAAATTGTCGCCATTTTGCGAATTTCATGGGAATCGGGACAAATTCACCCATCACTACCAGTCCTTCCTCTGGACAAAGAAGTAAGGAGCCTCATGCGGATTAAACTTTTGCACACATTTGTTCACGTGAGATGTTCCAAGGGCAAATTCTTAGTAGCCATTAGTTCCCCTCAAGTGCTCGGTCTCCTTTTTTTCATAGGTTTAATGAAGAATAATGCCGGTCGATAAATGCAGTCATTATTGAGCATTTATGAAATGCCAAAGCCGAGTCTGCTGCATTAGATATTTCTGGCGCTGATAGATTTAAATATTCAACATAAATTCATGCCTCACAGTTATAAAATCCATTTTAGCGTTTGAAGTTGCAAACAGCGATACTAATGTCTGCCACGATATGTGTGTACATGTGAGGGTTCTCTACCGAGCTCATCCCAGACTGAAACTGACTGACTGCAAAACATCATTAGAGATGCCATTTTTTCCAGTATATTAATCTGGTCCTTACTTACCTGTCTTATTAGCTAGCCTTGTGCTTTTTCAGTATAATGCATGAGTTAGAGCCATTAGTGTACATGTATAGCGGTTACATTTAAATGCAATTGCTATCCTACTTCAGCAATGATTTCTCATCTCCTGGCTTTCCTAGAAATGTTCAGTCAATGGCCATGAGATATTCTTCATGGAGTGTCTTATTAATCTGCACACTGGGGGATTGCAACTGCAGGAAGAATTCATCAAGCAGCACCCATATTTGGGCTAAGATGCCACTGTTATTTGCCAAACTATGGCCTGTGGACCATTACCTCAACACTCTACAATAGTCAGATGAGTGATTGCAGCACCCAAATACTTTGTGGAGCAACCTATGAGCAAGAGCCTTTCCCACAATGCCAGGCAAGATATCACAGCCCACTTCTCACTCACAATACACCCAGGTGTAATTAGCTCTTCACTACGGATGCGTATTGATCTGATGGTCCCATATTTTCCTCTTTAAATGGGTAATATACCCTTTAGTTCAGCATGAGTGCAATGGATAGGGCTTGTGCTGAACATACTTCCTTTAACAAGCCTGTCTGTGGGATCCATTTTACTTTGGATGGATAAAAATTGCCCCTTCACTTGTTTTGGAGTAATTACTGCCACATGGCCTGCATTCAAGTTTAATCATGGCTAACATTCATTGAAAAAGCAAACAGAAGCCGGAAACCACAGGGAGTTTTGCACAGAGCTGTCAAGGGGACCAGTTTTTATTGAGATTGTTTATTCAATACGTTATTATCAAACTGTACGGCATTTACACAAGTGCATTTAAGCTCTCCTCTATACTATTGTATTCCTGCTTTGTTGCAGAAGGTGCAAATACAGGGCAGGAGGTATTAATTTGTGGGCCCACTTTGTGTTGTATTTATGTGACCCAAGTAATTGTTACCCATAATGCTTGTCTCTGAGACCATTGATAACGGCAGGCTATCACCCATATCCACAGGCAGGAGTACCAATAGAGTCAGGGTCCATATGAGTTAAGTAAAATAATTTTCCTAACTGCTTATTACTAGGGATGTAGCGAACTGCCGTTAATGTGTTCGCGAACACCGTTCGCGAACACCGGCAAAAAAGCGAACAGTTCGCGAACAGTTCGCGAACTTCGAACGCTCGATAAAATCGTTCGATCGAACGATCGAAGGATTTTATTCGTACGATCGAAGGATTTTCGTTCGAATCGAACGATCGAAGCTATTCGATCGAATGATTTTAATTCAATCGAATGCTTATAATCGTTCGAACGAATGGAAATCGTTCGATTTTAGCGATCGAATGGTCGAATGGTCGAATGGTCGAACGAAATTTTACTTCGAATCGAACGCGAACACCAATTGGCGAACGTCGCGCGACGGTCGCGAACATTCGGCGGACGCGAACAGTCGAAGTTTGCGCGAACTAGTTCGCCGGCGAACAGTTCGCTACATCCCTACTTATTACTGTTAAAGTGTTTCCATACCAACGTCCTCACTCCTGTACAGAGAGGTTGGATTCATAAAGATACTTATTATTGTCCATGGACATTGCTTCCCTTCTTTCTGTACCTACTGAGATGGGGACGATTCTGGAAAGTGCATCCATTAAGAAAAGGGCACTTGGATATCTATTTGGTTATGGGCAACTGACAAACAGAGATCATTTACTGATCGCTTCACGCCCATACATGTAGCTCGGAGCTGGACGGGAAAGGTCAGAGCAGAGTTGGGCACATCTTTGTGTGAATGATGTTCTTCCACTGACTTCTCTCCATTTGTTTAACGACCCAGGGAAAATGTCAGTAGACACAGTGCTCTTGCTTTTGGCATTTCTATGGTTCCCCATAGACAGACTTTCTATTTTTATATCTGAATAGCAATTATGGTTTATGGGCTTCTTCCCCATTTGTTAAATTTGGCCTTCGCTAGTGTCATAGGCTTTATGTTGATAATAGAATTGATCTTGTCAACTGTGTTTATTCATTCATATGAACAGTAGTCATTCATTTCTACGGTAGAATTTTTAAGCCATAGGTTGGGCAGTTAAAGCCAGTGAACCACTTACATGCTGTGCAGTTACTGCCTCACCAGTTGACACATTTTATATTTTTATAGGGGTTAAAATACTGCTGGTTCATTTTCAAGTTTAAGGGACCGATTCACTAATTTCGAGTGAATGATTCGAATTAAAAAAACTTGAATTTCGAAGTTTTTTTGGGCTACTTCGACCATCGAATGGGCTACTCCGACCTTCGACTACGACTATCGAAGGATTCGAACTAAAAATCGTTCGACTATTCAACCATTCGATAGTCGAAGTACTGTCTCTTTAAAAAAAACTTCGACCCCCTAGTTCGGCAGATAAAAGCTACCGAAGTCAATGTTAGCCTATGGGGAAGGTCCCCATAGGCTTGCCTAAGTTTTTTTGATCGAAGGATATTCATTCGATCGTTTGATTAAAATCCTTCGAATTGTTCGAGTCGAAGGATTTAATCGTTCGATCGAATGAATAATCCTTCGTCGGAAGCCCCAATACACGGGCAGATAAGCTGTCAAATCGGTCCAAACGACCGCTATCGGCAGCTTTATCTGCCCGTGTATGGCCACCTTAAGAGTTTGATTGTTACTGCTCTACTAAACTCCCCCTCCATTATATATATATATATATATATATATATATATATATATATATATATATATATATATATATATATATATATATATATATATATATATATATATATATATATATATATATATATATATACACCTCTTACTTTTAGACAGGCAAAGATGGAAGACTCTAGGAACGTTGTATAAATATAAATATATATATATATATATATATATATATATATATATATATATATATATATATATATATATATAATGTGCAGACTGGATGGGTTGGTCTGGTTCTGGCTCTGTACCCTTATGAAGTTGGAGTCCTACAATTCATTAATAGTGATGGGCAAATTTATTCACCAGGCATGGATTGGCTGAAAATTCTGGAACCTGCACATTTTTTTGAGAATCTGCTGCAAAAAAAACCAATGCAACAAAAAAGTTACACGTGGAAAAATAGTTGTGCATGTAAAATTTAAACAAATTTTTTGCCAAAGAGAAATGAAACAGATTTGCCGATCGCTATTCATTAACCATCCCCTCTGTCCTATATCTGGTGATTCCCTTTGTCCTAGATGTTGCAGTCTGTACTGGGTTTCAGGGTCCATACATATTGTGTTCAGGCTCATTTTCTTCAACTTTAAAAAAAAAATATGCACACACGTGTGGGCCTATATACCTGTACATATGCACCTAACCACCAACCTCATTCGGCTCCATCACAGTTAAATGTATTAATCACAGGTCTTGCTTTATTTGAAAGCAGCACAGAAGGTCCGGACTGGCAATCTCTGGGTTCTGGCAAATGGCAGAGAGGCTGCTATAAGGTGCAATAGAAAGTCACTATTTAGTGGGCTGGTGGGGGGTTGTTTGGGCCTCTGTGTGGGCTGATTGGGCCACTGTGTAAATGAAATGCCTGGGCCTATTTTAATGCTCAGTCCAGACCTGCAGCACTGATGTGGGAGTGTCACATAAATATATAGCTACACATAACAAAGCTTTTGTCCAGATTTTATGTCCACTACATGCAAAAGCTCTCCAGAATTAAAAGCTTTTAAGCAGCTGACAAATCCATATGAAGATGGCTCTCAGTGCAAGGTAGGAAACTAGTCTAGTGGCTTTCAGCACCTCGGACAGCAGTGAAGACTGAGTGTTGCTTTCCAATCAGGGAGTGTTTGACTTGTTAGCGCTGTCCAAGGTGCTGAAGTCTAACCATTGCCTTGGATTGCTGCAAGCCTTCCTATGGATCTGTTCATTAAATGTGACTGCTCTCCTCCTGCATGAAGAAAATCACCTTCCTTTATTAAAAGTGGCTGTTCACCTTTCAATTAACTTTTAGTATGATGTAGAGAGTGATATTCTGAGACAATTTGTAATTGGTTTATATTTTTTATTATTTGTGGTTTTTGAGTTATTTAGCTTTTTATTCAGCAGCCTTTCAGTTTGCAATTTTGGCAACCCTAGCAACCATGCATTGAATAAGAGACTGGAATATGAACAGGAGAGAACGTGAATAGAAAGCAATAACATTTGTAGCCTGACAGAGCACTTTTTTTAGATGGGGTCAGTGACCCCCATTGGAGAGCTACAAAGTGTCAGAAGAAGAAGAAGGCAAATAATTCAAAAACTATAAAAAAAATGAAGACCAATTGATAAGTTGCTTAGTCATTCTATAACATACTAAAAGTTAACTTGAAGGTGAACCACTCCTTTAAAGTCCAGTAAGATGCACAATATAAAGACCAATTTCTCATAACTGTCATCAAAGCAACAGCCTTTGCATGATTGTAGTTTTTACACATGTGAGTGGGAGCTGCCAGACTGCTTATCTCAGCCATGAATAGCTTGCATAACAGCAAGTCTGTCCATTCTATTGAGAAAAATCTGACCAGTCTGGAATATAGATCAACCCTTTGTAACGGCAACCAGTATAAAATCTTCCTCCTGTATATAATATGCAGGGTCCTGTGTTTACTCAATAAGCTTAACCCTCACCCTGGTTCAGGATAAAGTATTAAGTAGGTTATAGTAACCCTTTAGCAAGGTGTTATTTGGGTCATTCAAAAAATATTTTTATGGCCCCCAAACCATGGGAAAGATGCTCTGTTTCACATGCATATACTGAGATTTTTTAAGGTGGCTACTAACAGCTCAATAATATCTTCTGACTGGCTCCCTTCGGAGAGATTTGGCAGGTACCTATCGCAACAGGATGCCGTTCTGATTGGTGGCCCCTGGGCCAATGACCGAATCGGCCTAATTTAACAAATCATGTGCTTATCTATCAGTATTTTCATGGGCCCATCACTTGCTCATTACCGGGCGAATTTGTCCCATTTCGTGAACCGCATTGAAGACAATGGGCATCAAAAGAATTTTGACGGGCGCAACAATTTTTATATGCATGCCTATTTTGTCCAAATGCATTAAAGTCAATGGGCATCCAAATAAATATGCGCGCGACTATTCTGATGCGCATCGACATGGCGGACTTTTCACTGGCAAATTTTTGCCGAAATTTTTCGAATGTTTTCACCGGCGGTGAAAAGTGGAGATTTGCCGCAAATTCATGACTGGCGAGTTTATTCGCCCATCACTAGTTGCCTCCACTAGCCATTAGCTCTGCTTTTCCCTTGCACTTATATCATTCGTACAGCAGGAAGCAATAGCGTGTAGCAAAGAATAAATAGATTTTTGCCAACTTTTTCCTAATAGTGGTGGAATAGTGATTAAACAAGCAGACAGCAGTTGGAGGGAAGAGCCTTACAATATAATCTTCTCTTACATACAGTGAACTGATATAATTGAAGAACCTATAAATAAACTTTAATCATTACATCGTGGCAAGACTAATAAGCACAGCAGTAAGGGAAACACAGACCATAACGTCTGCAAAGTCCTCTCTTCATTGCTCTGGGTTTTTCCTTTCCTAGTACATTGCACTTTGCATACTGATTACCTATTATAGCTGCATATATTCCGCGGTTTATTCTCTTTACACCACTCAGAGCATCTGCATCACTCTTCCCTTTATGGTCTGTTTGGAACATCTGTTTCTGAACTCTCTGCGTTCCGATTGTGATAAATGTCCTGTAGCTCTTCTATGGAGCCAATTGTTTGCCAGTCTAAAGTGCTAGCACCCCGCAGATTAACATGTTCTACAATGTGTTGTGCCTGTTGATGTGTGGTTGACTTTTGACATGATGTTGAGCACAACCATAGATTCATGCCAGAATATATTAATGGAATGTTTTGCTTCTCACCTTACGTAGATAGAGCTGACAGTCGTGCTTTCTCTCTAGTGATCAAGTGTTTACACACTTGTAACAATTAAACCTGGTCTCTCAATTAATATATCAATTCAGGTATGGGATCTGCTATCCAGAAACCCATTATCTAGAAAGCTCCGAATTACAGGATGGCCACCCCCCCCATAGAGTCCAATTTAACCTAATTTAACCTTTTATAAAACAGTACAGGTATGGGATCTGTTATCCGGAAACCTGTTCTCCTGAAAGCTCTGAATTACGGAAAGGCCATCTCACAAAGAAACAATTTCCTGTAATAATAAAACAGTAGCTAATACTTGATCCTAATTAAGATATAATTAATCCTTATTGGAAATAAAACCAGCATTTTGGGTTTATTAATGTTTACATGAGTTTTAGTGATGTGCGGGCCGACCCGATACCCACAGGTTTACCCGGGGGTCGGGCAGGTTTGGGTTGACCTCGCACTGCTCCTCCTGCCACCTTCAAATGCAGGCATCTGACTTTCCAGTTTTCCAGTTTTATAGTCTCGCGTCTGCTCGCCCCGCCCCTTTTGTGATGTCATTGTGATGTCATCAGCAGGGCGGGGCAGCGCGGGTCTATAAAAGGACCCAGGAAGCGTGGGTGCTGGTAGGCGTGGGCTGCAGCAGGGCGGGTTAGGGTTGGGTGCGGGTCAGGAAAACCCTGACCTGCACATCACTAATGAGTTTCTAGTAGGCTTAAGGTATGAAGAAATTATGGAATGATCCATTACTCTGAAAATCTCAGGTCATGAACATTCTGGATAATAGGTCCCATATGGTATACATTTAGTTAACCAGTTCAGGTGAGATAAAAAAATAACTTTCATAACTACCACTTAAAAACACGCTGCCAAATACAAAAGACTCACTACTGTAAGGGTTTCATGTAGTGCTGGACCTTGTCCATAAAAGCAACATTTAATAAAAGCACATAGGCGCAAATTCACTAAGTGCCGAACGCTAGCGTCAATTCGCTAGCGTTTGGCATTTTCGGTACTTCGCAAATTCACTAACGAACGCTGGCGTAAATTCGCTAGTGTTACTTCGCACACTTACGCCAGGCGAATTTTCGCTAGCGATGTAACTACGCAAATTCACTTACTTGCGCAGTGTACTGAACGCTACCTTTTACGCTAGACTTCCTTCGCCACCTCAGACCTGGCGAAGCGCAATAGAGTAGATAGGGATTGTTTCAAAAAAAGTCAAATTTTTTTCTAAGTCCCAAAAAACGCTGGCGTGTTTTCTACATGATGGGTGATAGGCTGAAAAAGATCGAAAAATTTTTTGGGGCTCCCCTCCTTCCCCCCTACATTTCCTGACTCATGGCAACTTACCTAGACAGTGGGCACATGTGTAGGGCAAAATAAAAAATTTATTTGCTGATTTGAAGGTTTTCTAGGCATTTGTAGTGCTAATACGTGTTCCTCCATTGAAATTTGAATTTGGCGCCGTATGCAAATGAACCATCGCTAGCGAAACTTCGAAAACTTACGCTACCCCTGTGCGCAACTTCAGATTTTAGTGAATTTGCGGAGCGCTGGTGAAAATACGCCTGGCGAAGTGTGGGGAAGTGTGGCAAAGTGCGGCGAAGTTGCACCTGGCGCAACTTCGCATCTTAGTGAATTTGCCCCATAGAGTGCACCTGCGGTGTCATTTAGCAAGTATAATCAGTTAATGCTTTATATAACCGGTGGCATTTCCACGATGTTTAGTCATTTTGATCCTCCCTTCTATATAAACCTCAGTAGTATTGCCGTCTATTTGTTCGGAAAATTGTAGGGGGGTTAGCTCACGCCAAATATCTTAATTACTGGTAGTAATAGAATGACCCTGACTTGGTGACTAAATTCTAAAAAATACTTTTATCCACCATATTATAGTCTATCAAGGACGCCAAAAACACCCTTTCCCTCCCTTCCAATCATTCCCCAGTGATCACTACCTATCGCCTGAGTCTCATCAAGAAATATATCTCTCAGTGTCCAACCAGCTACAAGCCGTCTGCTGAGACTTGCAGGTAAATATATCTCTGTCCGATACAAGTAAGTTACAGGGGGCCAAGTAGAATCAAGGTTCTGACAAACTAGAGCAAAGTGATGCCTAGTGAGTCCTGGAACCTGCCAGTATCACTTAAATGATACTTCCTAGATCATTTTTAACTTCAATCTCTATTATTCAATACGTTTTTTAAAGATCTCTCATGGGGTAGATTTATCAAAGACTGAAGTTAGAGATCTCCACAGTCCACAGAGGGAAATTCCGCCACTCTCCATTCACTTCTATGGGATTTTTAAAGGCGTATTTATCAAAGGGTGATCGTGAAAGTTCATCATTTGATAAATATGCCTTTAAAGATCCCATAGAAATGAATGGAGAGTGACAGAATTTCACTCTGTGGACTGTGGAGATCTCTAACTTCACTCTTTGATAAATCTACCCCTAATAATGTCTGTGTTGTGTAGGTGTCTACTTGTTAAAGGGATCCTGTCATCGGAAAACATGTATTTTTCAAAACGCATCAGTCAATAGTGCTACTCCAGAATTCTGCACTGAAATCCATTTCTCAAAAGAGCAAACAGATTTTTTTATATTCATTTTTGAAATCTGACATGGGGCTAGACATTTTGTCAATTTCCCAGCTGCCCCTGGTCATGTGACTTGTGCCTGCACTTTAGGAGAGAAATGCTTTCTGGCAGGCTGCTGTTTTTCTTTCTCAATGTAACTGAATGTGTCTCAGTGGGACATGGGTTTTTACTATTGAGTGTTGTTCTTAGATCTACCAGGCAGCTGTTATCTTGTGTTAGGGAGCTGCTATCTGGTTACATAGTTACATAGTTACATAGTTAAATTGGGTTGAAAAAAGACAAAGTCCATCAAGTTCAACCCCTCCAAATGAAAACCCAGCATCCATACATACACCCCTGTCTACTTTTAATTAAATTCTATATACCCATATCTATACTAACTATAGAGCTTAGTATCACAATAGCCTTTGATATTATGTCTGTCCAAAAACTCATCCAAGCCATTCTTAAAGGCATTAACTGAATCAGCCATCACAACATCACCCGGCAGTGCATTCCACAACCTCACTGTCCTGACTGAGAAGAACCCCCTACGTTGCTTCAAATGAAAGTTCTTTTCTTCTAGTCTGAAGGGGAGGCCTCTGGTACGGTGATCCACTTTATGGGTAAAAAGGTCCCCTGCTATTTGTCTATAATGTCCTCTAATGTACTTGTAAAGTGTAATCATGTCCCCTCGCAAGCGCCTTTTTTCCAGAGAAAACAACCGCAACCTTGACAGTCTACCCTCATAATTTAAGTCTTCCGTCCCTCTAACCAATTTAGTTGCACTTAGTCTCTGCACTCTCTCCAGCTCATTTATATCCCTCTTAAGGACTGGAGTCCAAAACTGCCCCCATACTCCAGATGAGGCCTCACCAGGGACCTATAAAGAGGCAGAATTATGTTTTCATCCCTTGAGTTAATGCCCTTTTTTATACAAGACAGAACTTTATTTGCTTTAGTAGCCACAGAATGACACTGCCCAGAATTAGACAACTTGTTATCTACAAAAAACCCCTAGATCCTTCTCATTTAAGGAAACTCCCAACACACTGCCATTTAGTGTATAACTTGCATTTATATTATTTTTGCCAAAGTGCATAACCTTGGTTACCTTACCATTGTTCTTTTGTTTGGCTGCTGGGGGAGGGGAAGGGAGGGGGTGATATCATCCAACTTGCTGTACAGCAGTAAAGAGTGATTGAAGTTTATCAGAGCACAAGTCACATGACTTGGGGCAGCTGGGAAATTGACAATATGTCTAGTCAGATTTCAAAATTGAATATGAAAAAATCAGTTTGCTCTTTTGAGAAATTGATTTCAGCACAGAAATCTGCTGGAGCAGCACTATTAATTGATTCATTTTCAAAAAAATTTTTTTTCTCATGACAGTATCCCTTTAAGGGCTACAAAAAACAGGAATGTGAGGGTGAATTTTTCCTGTTTAGGTTTGCCACGAATTTTGCCAATTTTGACGCAGGCAACAATTGAAGTCAATGGACGTCCGTTAATTGTTGCCGGCATCTAATTTGTCGCTGGCGGCGATTCCATTGCCAGCGTCGACACAACTTTTACGCCGGTGTATTTTTGCCTCAAATTTTTGCGGCAAATTCACAAATGTATTCGCTGGTGACAAAACGCGCAAATTCTCAGCGAATTCTCGCTTGGCGAATAGATTCGCCCATCACTAGTCAGAAATTGTGAAGCGAGTTAGATGTTATGCTAAACCAAGAGGACTTGGAACCTAAGAGAGAGCAGGATAGACACATCAGTTATGATATTTGCCATTGACCTTTTGCCAGACTTTCACCAATATGACCAAACACTGATTCCCTTTCAGAACTCAATAAGGTTGATGAAAGTACAACTGACAAGTCAAACATCTAGGCAGAACTCAAAGCAAGTAGCATATGATAGAGCTGTGGAGTCGGAGTTGGAAGCAAATTTGGGTATCTGGAATCAGAGTCGCCAAAAATATACTGACTCCCACTCCTTTAAATAGAAGCACTGGAAATAATCAAATCAGGTTTAAGAGTTTCTATGAAGGAGAATATGGCAGAAGCAATTCTGTTTCTGTTTAAGTCGTTTAGCTTGGATTTTGTTTTACGATTTCTCAGTGATTAAATCCCTTGTATGGTGTGTGATTAAATGAGAAGAAAAGTCTGTTTTACTTGGGGGTGCCAAAAAAGCCGGTGAATACATTTGCAAAACTGGAGCAAAAATTTGCTGGCGAAAAATCCGGCACAATGAAAAAATGTGGACGTGTCAGAATAATCATGCGCATAAACATTGTCGCGTGTCAAAATTATTCAGACGCCCATTGACTTTAATGCATTTGGCCACGCGTATAGCAATTGTCGTGGGCACCGAACTTGACGCACGTCTAAATAATTTTGACAAATTTGACTTCAATGCGTTTCACAAATTTTTAGTCTCCAGTCAACATGTTGCTGGTACTTTCTCTGTAACACTGTCCTTCTCCTTTAAACATTCCTGTCTTGAAAATTGTATTGTACATTTTCAGTAGGTGTATGGCCAGATTCAGTTTCCAGTAGGAGTTAACTAGAGAATTGAATCAATCGCTGGTGAAACACAGAACGCCATTTTGTATACCAACAGTGTTACAGAGAAAGTACCAGCAACACTTGACTGAAGACTAGTGATCCCCCACGTCTGCATACATCTTATTCAAGAGTCAGAATCGTATTCAAGTATCTCTTCTTTAACTTTACGCTGTTAACAAACAGGCCTACTGGGGAGCATTTCTTTGGCTTATTGCACCAGTGCTTCCCAGTCATAATTGCCTGTAGAATTCTTAGATAAATTCAGCCTCTTTAATCTGCAACTCAGCTGTAACTAATTTCTTTCTGCAGCAGCTTAGACCCCGCGCCAACTGGAAGACTAATCTATTGATTCACTCTCTTCTACTGGAAAGGCATCGCTGTGGGCTCAATAAGTGCCGTGTTTACTTTGTTGCAAACTTCCAATACATGATCCCTGCTAAGTTTTAGAGCAAAAGAAAGGCAGACATGATCATGCACTTTATTGTGGGTAATGGGTAATATATGGTCAATATAGGTTTGGAGAATGCTTATATAAAATATAAAAATACTACCGGCAGATTTACAACTTAGTTGTATTTTTATAGTTGTCAGGGGTGTAACTATAGATGGAGCAGCCTCAGGAGCAACTCCTGATGGGGCTCAGGTGAGATAGGGGTCTCAATGGGACACTGACTGGCCTCTTCAGTATCTGTTTATGAAAAACATTTCCATAGGTTTGGGGCCCTGAAATGATTTCGTTTTGAGTCCCATTAACATCTTCCTATGCGACCACTGTGTGTAGAAGTAGTTGGCTGCTATTGATTACTGTCACATACAAACAGGGTCGGTCTGTTGGGTGCAGGGCCCACTGGGGCTGTCACCTTGGGGAGAGCTGGTGAGGATCGGGTCTGGGCCGTTTTTTTTACCGAAGACATTTATGGGAAATGTAGAAATGTTGTTAAATGTACAACACGTGCCTTCTTTCTTCAATATGCAATGCATTATTAATCAACACAATCTATTAAAACTTTTTTTTTTCAAAGTCTGATTTGCACTTTTTACAGCGTTTATCTCCGTTTTCTTGTTTCATTTATTTGTCATTTTCTAGACTGCGATGAGCCGGACAGGAAAGGTCAAGTGCTGATTCTGTTAGCCGAACAGGCTTTTCGATTCTCAGGACTACAAAGCTGTCAGCGGACACTGCCAAGAACTTATGACTTATGAACTTAAAACTGCCTTTAGTTTTGGATGGAAATGGAAGTCGGAGATTGCTTGGATCATCGGAGGATGCAGGGTTGAGGAGATTGCTTGGCTAGAGGCAAAGTGATGAGAAAGATTGATTAGTAGAGGCACAGCTCGGTGGCTCAGAACTTAGTGGCGTAATACTGAGCCAACTGATTGGATTGCCATGTCAGTTCTTTGTGACCTTAGACGAGTCATTTTATCTCAAAATTAGATGCTTGTAGGACATGCACAGTTCTGCATAGAACCCGAAGTAAAACCAATAGCATTATTTACTATTAAAGGGAACTATCGCGAAAATGAACATTTATTATAAGCTTCAGCATACTGAAATAAGAAACTTTCTAAATACAATCAATTAAATATTCTGCACCGTTTCTAAAATAATCAGGTTTATCCTCACTCTCAACATCTGTTTCTCTTCATTCAGGAGTTGGGTGTCAGATATTCATTGACAGTTGGATCCAATATATCTTAAAGGGGGTCTCTTTTTGCCTAGAAGATGTATTAGAGTGCACACCATTAAAATCACCAGACGTCATGTCTCTCTACATGCAGGGCTTGTGCAAAAGTCAGTTAGTTTGTTAGATTTTGTTTGTTCTGGAATCAGTTATTTGAGTGAGCTCTAATATATCTGCTAGGAAAGGAAGCCCCCCTATAAGATATATTGGATCTAACTGTCAATAACGTACACCCAACTCCTGAATGAAGAGAAACAGATGCTAAGAGAGGAATAGTGAAGATAAGATTAGTTAGAAAAATGTAAATTGTTTGTTTAAAATTGAGTCTATGGGAGGTTGCCTTCTCATAATTTGAAGCATTCTGAATTGTTGGTTTCCAGAGAAGAGATCAAGAGACCTGTAATTAATTTAAGTTCCAATACATGGCAGCTCAGAAGCTAGTTCAATCTGCATCAGAATGTATTAATCAGCCCTGTAGCATCAGCTTATATGAAACATCATTTTGTGCTTGATAATTTGCAGCAACCACTTAGCCTCTCAGCAGAAGCCCAGGGCAGACTGAGCATGTGCAGTGTCATTGGTGACCCATGTGCATAAGTTTGAAGGCCCAGATCGTTACTGTCATAGTGATGCTGAACATTTGGGCTGATGCTGTAAGCTCAGTATATAAAATGTGGTCTTCCTAGCCATATTTGTTTTTAGGGCTTAGTTTTTTTAATAAAGAGGGCACGGTGAAGGTTTTTTTTATTAAAGATTTGTGTTTGGCACTACTGCATACTTAAAGGGTAAGGGCATATGCGTTTAAAGAAAAAATCCCAATGTAGAACACAAAAAGTTTATTATCTCACCAGTGATACTCGGGGTCTGGTTGCTCATGCCCCAGACCTACAGTGGAGGTATCCAACCAAAGGAGAAAATGGCAGACACTCACAGATCCCACAAACAGGCTTGTAAAAGAACCGAGAACTTTATTTAGGCCAAAAAGTAAATTAATACATAGCCTTACGCGTTTTGTGCCATCTAGCACTTAATCATAGGCTTGTAAGGGCATAGGTGCCCTAAATGATTGGCAAGCCAGTTTATAAAATAACAAGAAACCATAGAAAAAATATAAACAAAAAGCAGCAACATCTTCTATCCATGGACTTAGGAAAATATTTAAAGTACATTACAGAACAGGTTAGCCAGTATGGATGATTACTTTCTGGAGATTGCATGTGGATTAGAGGGCAAATGGTTTGAATGCAAGGAAAATGGGAATTGGTTGCACAAGTAAATGACAAGTTTGTGTAATTTGCATGGGTTAATATCTTGTTGGGGAATAATGCTGATCGTCAGGTGTTCCAAGCTATCGGCAACAAGCCACGCAAAGTCCCATTGTTGAAAAAAGGTGTGTTCTTACAATTTGCCAAAAAACACAGAAATGGCGCAACATTTTGTGGACTGATGAAAGCAAGATTGTTCTTTTTGGGTCTAGGGGCGACAGTTTGTCAGACGACCCCAAACACTGAATTCAAGTCAAAGTACAGAGTGAAGTCAGTGAGGCCGGTGGCACAAGCATCATGATATGGGGATGTTTCTCATACTATGGTGTTGGGACTATGTATCTCATACCAGGGATCATGGATCAGTTTCAATACATCAACATACATGAAGAGGTCACGTTGCCTTATGCCGAGGAGGAAATGCCCTTGAAATGGGGGTTTCAACAAGACAACGACCCCAAACACACCAGTAAATGAGCAACATCTGGGTTCCAGACCAACAAGATTGACATTATGGAGTGATCAGCCCAATACCTGGACCTTAATCCAATAGAAAACTTGTGGGGTGACATGAAAAATGGTGTTTGTGAGGCAAAAGCAAGAAATGCAGAAGAATTGTGGAATGTAACAGGTTGTTGGACGTTGGTGGACTCCATGTAACACAGATGTGCAGCAGTTCTCAGAAACACTGATTATACAACTCAATATTAGTTCAGTCATTCAAAGGAAAGCAAAGTCTTGAAACATGTTTCAGTTTATACAGTGAATGTTTGAGTTTGTAAAGAAGAATGCAGGGACTGTTATTTTTTGGAACAGCCTAATATTCCCTTTTCTTCACTTTCTGTAAAGGAATAACACAAATTTGATACATTTTTCTTCATGTTTTGATTTGAAACAGAATGTGCAGCGTTCCCAATGTATTTGCTTGTACAGTATGGAAATAAAAGCTATTATAGCAAACTGGGACAGTCTGAGAACTATGATGACCTTGAAATGCGTCAGGAGCTTATGGCTTATTCACTGACCCACTGTCCCCCTGGCGCTATACAGACTCTTCTCACTGCCAGCAGCTCCAGACCCAGGTATTCTTTATGTGTATTCTTTGTGTTGTCAGGAAAGGAAAGAAAACCCCAATAGCTTGTAGTTAATATAAAAAGAAATGCTTTAACCAGAAAGTGTATCTTTTCTTCTCAGTGGCACAACTTTAGAGGAAGAAGACCTTGCAGTTGATTCCTCTATAGCTAACAAATCCCCACCCCCTTCCCCAGCATCTCTCTTACCTGCGGCTGGGGTACTGGAACGCAAGTCAGCACGGAGCGGAGAAGTGGGCCAGGGAGTGAGTGGAGTCAGGGCGGGGAGTGGGCGGAGGCAGGAAGTGGGCCCGAAACACTCTAGTTACGCCACTGTTTCTTCTGTTTCCAAAAAAATAAGTAAAACAATTGTTATGAAAGAGTCCCCCGTCTATGCTACAGATCAAGCAGTCAGTTACCAGATCCAGCCAGGGGAAGGAGATGAACGGGAGAATTCCCATCACACAGGACCTGCTGCCTCGTCCAGCAAAGATGCTGGTCAGGTAATAAACTAGGGATGCACTGAATCCAGGATTCGGTTCAGGATTCGGCCAGGATTCGGCCTTTTTCAGCAGGATTCGGATTCGGCTGAATCCTTCTGCCCAGCCGAACCGAATCCAAATCCTAATCTGCAAATGCAAATTAGGGGCAATGAGGGAAATCGCATGACTTTTTGTCACAAAACAAGGAAGTAAAAAATGCTTTCCCATTCCCACCCCTAATTAGCATGTGCAAATTAGGGTTCAGATTCGGTTTCAGCCGAATCTTTCGCGAAGGTTTCGGCCAAATCCAAAATAGTGGATTCGGTACATCCCTATAATAAACAGCTTGTTTTCTATCTGCCTTTCCGTAAATTTGTTGTCTTCTGCAGTCTGGAATGTCAAAATAATTATTAAAGCACCCATGTGATCCTGATAAAAATAAATGCACCACGGCAATTAAAAAAAGCTATTGGCTGACTGTCCATCTGTTCGGCTATTGTGAATACACACAGCCACAGAGATTGGCATAGACAAGTACAATATATATATAGATATATAATATATAGGCCACAGAATAGAATTGGGTAATCTCCAAATGCTTCATATCAAACATATGGAAAGAGTGTGTGTGGGAAGGATTCATTGTGCCAGGATTTGATTTCAGAGGCCATATTGAAAGACCTTAAATTTCTAATACGAAAGGGTTATTTTTAAAGTGAAACTCAAGAGGTCAGAACTAAACTCCTTGTAGCTAGAAATAAGTCTCTGGCCGTGTTGTTATGCCTAGCATTACCTTAAGTAGCTTCTTCTTTGTGTTTTGGAGCAAAAGTATCATTTGCATGTAATTTGCATGCTTTGTGTGAAGTAATTGGGGTGCTATGAAGAGGGCACTCCCCCCTTTTCTCCTTTGAGGCACATTTAGGGACAGATTTATTAAGGGTTGAGTTGAAAATTTGAATTTTCAAAATGTTTTTATTTTCAAAACTGTCAAATTTGACTGGGTATTATCCAACCTCGATTTAAGTTTTTTAAATTCAAATTCGATTTTTGATATTTATAATAGTCTGGCCCTTTAAGAATTACTGTATAAGTCAATAGGAGAGGTCCAGGGATCAATTTATGTCTTCAAAAAAGCCTTTCTCACTTTTGTGGGTCCATAATATAACTTTGCTCTTTTTCTTCTCTGTTTAGAGGATTTATTTTTAATCCCTTGACTGTCCTTTCTTTATCCCCTCCTATGTCCCCTTCAATCTCCTTTCCATCCTCTGATCTTTTAAACAAACAAATAATAGGCATTTTAGTAAACTGCTGGGCACAACAGGGACTCTTAACCCAAAGCTGTATGCAGGGGAATTACTGTGCCCTAAATACTCTTTGTAGGAATAGTATAAAAGTTACAGTATTCGTGTTTAAAACAGTATATGTATTTGGACCCCTGGTGTGTATATTATTGTTAAAAAATGGGAAACAACAAAAGGATGTATTTTGTTTATAAACTTCTAGCTTTACTTTTTACTGTCCACACATATATTGGAAAGTTGTTTAGAATTCAACTTTTTTTTTCTATTGGGGAAAATATTATACCCCTCTTAAAGATAATTAAGCCCTGACAAAGTCTCTCTGGCCTCCATTTGTGGTTCCACCATTTACATTCTACCTTCACAAAGGTTGAAGAGTTGTAGTACTGATGTAGTCAGTGAGTAAAACTGGCCATTCTATGTGTGTAATGTGTGTTTATTGTCACATGGTGGTATATGTAGTGTTGGACAGGGGGAATGCAAGAATCCAGAAAAGGGCTAAAGCTGTAAGGCACGCAGCTCCGTGATGAAGCTTGCGGCCGCCTTCAGCCTATAAAGTAAAGGCACAGGCGCAGTGTTGCTGTGCAGTTATACTTTCGCTAACCCGGAAGTAAGTTTGTCGTCTCCCTGCTCCAGATCCTCGTGTCAGACTTTCTACGGTTTCTTGCAGTTTCTGGTCCTGGCTCTCCTCCAGCGTTCTCCAGCTCGGTGAATCAGCTTCTTGGGCTTGTTCCTGCCTCCAGCGCACTCTCACTTCAATCAAGCTCCATTTCTAGGAAGTTCCAGTCATAGCAACAGCTTCCAGCCACAGCAACCAGCTCTTCAGCCATAGCAACAGTTTTCAGCCACAGCAACCAGCTCTTCATCCATAGCTCTGCATTCCTTCCTCTACCAATGACTGGGTTATTAAGAATTACCTAATCTTGTTTAATCATTGCCTGGGCTAAATATTGCCCCAAGAATTACTCAACAGCATTTGTTAACCTATTCAAGGCTTGTTGCCAACTATAGGTTTTATTTCTCACCAAAGACTGTACTGTAACCCTTGCTTGCCTATGTTGCCTGGCTCATTACGCTAAGACTGTTTGTTTACCCTTGTTTCTCATCTGCCTGATCCACTTGAGACTATACCATGAAAGCCTTGTTTGCCTTCATATCTTGTTGCCTGTTAAAACATTGACTATTTGCTAATTATTCAAGGTAGCGGGGGTATGGATTGCTGCTCCTTAATTCTGGAAGTTATACACGCCTATGTTACCACATTCCAGTATTTTACCTTGAGGGAATGGTCTTTTCCTGCTTGGCTGTAAAGATTCATGCTACATCTTTCCTAATGAGGATTGATCCGGTGCCGGATCGTTCCTCTAAGTTCCTGTGGAAATAAATCATAATTTAAACTCCAGGATTGCTTTCCTGGGAATTACAGGGATTGTTCATTTGTTATTTTACAAGTGTGTACTTTTCTTGCACAATACAGGATTCACTTTGATACTACATTAAATTCCTAACAATTGCAGACTTTGAAGACCTAATATGACCCAGCTCTAGTAACTCAAAACCATCAAGCAGTTTGTGCTGATTGGCTTCTATGGGTTACTAGAACAGTAACAAACGTTGCACCTTAAATTTACATTACCCTGTAAGGTCCCCTGTGGCAGGGACGTCTGTGTATGGAGGACTATCTCTGTAACGCCATGAATAAATATTGGTGCTGTGCAAGGATAATGATCATTCTCATCATAAAAGCGTGAGACTTCATCTGATTCTTCTTATTCCTGATTGTGACCATTTCTTGTGCAAAATAGTTTTTCTTCAACAAAGGTTCAAGATCCACTTCATGCATTATGTTGTGATGATTAGGTAGCAAACATTACATTTTTCTAGATTGTTTGGACACTAGAAGACACAGCATATAAATAACGTTACTTCTGTAAAACAACCTACGCAAATGATTTAGTGAAAGAAGAAGGATAAAGCGAATGTAAACCCTACTTATAGAAATGGTATATTGTCCCTTATGACTTTGTCTTTAGCTCTCCATAGGCTCCAACCAGCCATTATTATCAATGCTCCCTCTTTACATATGCTTTTGTAATGGGGGGGACTGTCTAGATCAGTGATCCCCAACCAGTAGCTCATGAGCAACATGTTGCTCTTCAACCCAATGGATGTTGCTCCCAGTGGTCTCAAAACAGGTGCACATTTTGAATTCTTGGCTTAAAGTCAAGCTTTATTTGCATAAAATCCATGTGTACTGTCAAACAGAGCCTTCCGATGGCTGCAAGTCCACATAGGGGCTACCAGTAGTCAATAATATCCCATATTTGGCACCCACAGGAACTTCTTGAATGCTTATGTTGCTCTCCAAAACTTGTTTACATTTGAATGTGGCTTACAGGTAAAAACAGTTGGGGAACCCTGGTTTAGAGGGATAAAATATACAGTGAATATTATTTAAAGAATCTACACCCCGTGGCATAAATAACAGCAGATAAACTCTAAATTAGTAGAATGTAAAAGAAATGCCAAGCCAGAGTAATTGATCTCTGCCACATCATTAGCTTTCATGATTGTAAAAGGTTTGGTGTATCTATCAGTGGAATGGTGAAAAATCAGTCCATTGTACCATTAGTCTCCTTTTTCTTGTGAAGTTCAAAGTATATCAAGCAGAAACGCTGGAATTTTATTCCACTTGATCCATCAATATTAAATTTGTTGGACAATTAAGCAGTCTTTGCCAGCAGTTTATCTACAGCTACAAGCTCGTATGCTGGCAATGCAAAGTCATACTGCATGTTAAAGCAACCGTATTAGATAAATCGAGCGAGAAAGATGTGTGGTGGGAAGTGTAGGGAATTAGTTGGCTAAAATCTTTAACAACTTATGTTCTATGGAGATCCAAAGAGTCCCACTCACATCTGTATCTAAAAGAATATTCCTATTTCAACATGAACACTTTGGATAACTTTAATAATTTCAGATATTTAGTAGACATTTAGCCTTTGTTGCATTTTTAAATGATATGATTTTTTTTTTTGGATTTTGCCAGAAAAGTCTGGATTTTTGGGCTAATTTAAGCCCAGGCCACAGAAACTTTCAAATAGGATAGGGACCTCTCCAATTGACTTATATGCAGCTTGGCAGGTCTGAGATAATGAATCTTAAAAATTAGATTTTTTTTTACCACTAAAAATTCTAATTCTATTTTTTTGAGTTTTTGCCATTCATACTTTAATAAATAACCCCCTACATATATATTGCAAAACTGTGAACCTTCAAAAAGAAGCATTTTTTCATCTCAAAAAGGGGCAGTTGAACATAGCTTGTTCGGATGAATTAGGGAGTTATTTATCAAGGTCTGAATATCCGAACCTCGAATAATTCGTAGTTTTTGGAGCAAAATAAAACTAAATTTTTTTCGAAATTTATTAAAGCCCATCTAAAAACTCAGGATCAAAAAACCCGCCATCTAAAAGCTCTTGAGGTCCTGTATAAGTCAATGCATTGATGTCTTTAATGATATCCGATGATTTTGGGGTTTCAGAGCAAAAAACTCTGAAAACTCCTAAATAATCTTTGTTTTTGGTGAAAGCTCAGAAGTTTGCCTGACCCTATTTTTTGGGGCTTTTTTCTTCATAAATAAGGTCCAATTGGGAATTCAGATTGCTTGGATTTTTAACTTAGAAACACTGAGATAAATTTGGACCTTGACAAAAAACCCATGTAAAGTTGACGTATATGATATATCTCCAAAGTGCTACAGAAGAAAGTTTGCAGAATCTCGAGGTGGATTTGGAAGTACAGTATTAGAGGTCAGGAATTAAGAGTTGCTAAATACTGAAGGTTGAGTAAAATGGATACACAAGGCATTCCGATCACAGCAAGTAATAATAAGTATAAACAGAAGGCTGACATACTCATGTATATATATATATATATATGGTCTTACAGATACCTAGGCATAAACTCAATGTATTGCTCATTAATTCTCATACTGGTGAGATGTATGACTTGACCATTACTCAACCTTAATCTTCACAAGTCTTTTAGGCTTGAACTATTTTATTCTTTGCTTCAGGGACACTTTGATTGTGCTCTTCTTTAATCTATATAACAGTCTGGGCACATGGGCCAGAGGAGGTGCCTCTTGATCATTTGGTTTAGAGTTTACATCTTGAACTTGACCCTCTGTGCTTGAATGCACCATGGAATGAACATTTTCCCTTGTTATATAGATGTCTTGTCCTCTTTGATGAGTTTTGTGCAAATGAAGGAGGACAGTGTTGAAGATTTAAAATTGAAATCTGTTTTTTTTCATTGAGGAAAGAAATTTTGTTCCACAGACAATCATTGTACCAAGACTTCTTTCTAAATTTTGTCTCATGGAAAAAACGCTCAATTGTTCTTGCTTCATACACTTAATACATTTGACTATTGTATATCAAAAAAATGAATGGAAATTGAGGGGAGATGGAACCACAGCTGTCTTTTTTCCTTGCTGTTATAAAGCTTTACTGAAACCATAATCTTGTATGTTAGCTTCAAGTTTCCCCCACTTTTCTTATTAGATTGCTTTAATTTATATTCATTTATTCACAGCGTCTTCCTCGCTCTTCACAAAACTCATTTCATCTTGTTCCTTCTCTCACATCCTTATTATGCTTTTTCATCATTTTGGCCTCTGATAAAAATGCCCCATATATTGTTCCTTTTTAAAAGTAAATGCCTGTTCTACATAGATAAATGAGATATGGATTATTGAGCCATTGAACACAGGATGGCACCCAATGATGCCTATGAAAAATAGAGGGAATATCTGGATTTTTTTGTGTGTGTTTTCCAAAAAGTTCCAAATGGAATTAATATTTCGAAAATAACGGTTTTGAGTGTGACTTAAAATTGCTCTTCATTTTCTATTTTTTAAATTTTTATTTGTCTTCCTATTCTGCCTCCAGTTTTAAATCCTGTCTGGTAGATGATTGATGACACAGCAACCAAAAATCGAGTCTCTGTGAGGCTACATTTTTATCATTGCGTATATTTCTGTACAGGTCCCCTCCTATTCACTTGCATTTTAACTGGAGGTCTGCTGAAGAAATACTAAATTCACAAACCACAAATAAAGATTAGAAAAAGACCCAAATGCACATTTTCATATTATACCATTGTAAACCTTTTAATACAATTTTAGTGATGTGCGAGTTGAGCTGAAACCCGTGGTGGCCCACGGGTTGACCAACGGTTGGTTTGGCTCTATTAGGTTAGAGTTGGGACCAAAAAGGAAGCTGTAGATAGAAAAGTCCAATAAGTGGTATCTGATGGGTTAGAAGAGTTTGTAGTCGTGTCCAGGCACAAGATCAGGACAGGCAGCTAATAGCAAAATCAAAGAAGGAAGTCAGGAACTGATGGATAGGGATGTAGCGAACTGTTCGCCGGCGAACTAGTTCGCGCGAACTTCGACTGTACGCGTCCGCCGCAAGTTCGCGAACGTCGCGCGACGTTCGCCAATAGGCGTTCGCGTCAAAATCGTTCGACCATTCGATCGCTAAAATCGAACGATTTTCGTTCGAATCGAACGATCGAAGCCATTGGATTGAATGAAATCATTCGATCCAATGGCTTCGATCGTTCGATTCGAACGGAAATCGTTCGATCGAACGATTAAAATCCTTCGATCGTTCGAATCGAATGATTTTCGGATGTTCGAAGTTCGCGAACTGTTCGCGAACTGTTCACAATTTTTGCCGGTGTTCGCGAACGGTGTTCGCGAACACATTGTCGGCGGTTCGCTACATCCCTACTGATGGATCAAGGCAAGTTTGCAATTTAGGAGAACCCGAGGACTTTAGCAGGAAAGACCTATATTTGGGAATTGAACTTGGGTCTCTGGGGCCATTTTATTTTGAATTTTCAAGCACAACGCCATGACGTCAATACGTGGCCATAGACAACATCTTGTGAATAAGGTGGAGTGCTCTGCAATGAAATGCTCCTAGACATTAGAGTTGGGTGCAGGTAAGACTGGGGTAGTACATTTCTCCTCTGCTCCCAAAGATATCCTGTCTTGCGTGCAAAGTGAGAAGATGAGGGTATATGTTGGGCGTGGGTCCTACAATGGCAACATTTTGCGGGTTAGGGTTGGATGTGGGTCGAGTTTTTCCCTGACCCGCCAATCACTATAAACTTTTCACTTTAAGGTTAACTAACCTTTTAATATGCAACATGCCCAACAATGGTTGGTAGGAACCACCTCAACACACAGAATCTAGTAACATTCTATGCAGAGGTCTCATAGTTTTTTACCTTGTCTGCTGAAAAACTCAAGCCACCAGCATGCCCCATAATTGTGTTTCTGATTTCATGTTGCTTAAATGTATAGGCTGATACTAAGGCTTGATTGAAGAATATACTTTGTGCAGAAGTGCAGGTACCAGTACTGGACTAGCCACCAGTGCCACCAAGGAAAACCAGTACCTTCTTTAGCTTCAAATAGGGTAATCTCAACTTTTATTGCAAGGTGCTTCAGATGTTACTTTGTTTGAAGCACTAGAAGGTACTGGTGTTCCATTTTGTTTAAGATGATACTAAGGCTGTCACGAAAATGAGACTCTCAACCACACATAACACTTGAGTTTGGCTATAAGGGGTTACACGCAGTCTCTCAGTCACCTTTCATCTGGTATGGTGCCTTCCATCTGGTATGGTGCCTATGGATTGGAGAAAAGAAGATGTTATTCCAATATTTAAAAAGGGATTACGTTCTCAGTCTGACAATTATAGGCCAGTAAGTTGACATCTGTGGTGGGCAAATTATTTGAAGGCTTGTTAAGGGATCACATTCAAAATGTTGTCCTAGTGAATGGCATTATGAGCAGCAATCAGCATGGCTTTATGAAGGATAGGTCATGTCAGACGAATTTGATTGCTTTTTATGACGAGGTACGTAAGATGCTGGACAGTGGGGGGGGGCAGTAGATGTGATCTATTTGGATTTTGCCAAAGCGTTTGATACTGTGCCCCACAAACGACTGCTTTCTAAACTAAGGTCTGTTGGGCTTAATGAAGACGTTTGCACGTGGATAGGAAACTGACTACAGGATCGGGTACAGAGGTTGGTTGTTAATGGGACATTCTCTACTTGGAGTAAGGTTCTTAGTGGGGTCCCCCAGGGCTCGGTTTTGGGTCCACTTTTATTTAACTTGTTCATTAATGACTTAGGGGAGGGTGTTGTAAATAATGTATCAGTGTTTGCAGATGACACAAAACTATCCAGCCCAATTAATTCCATCCAGGATGTGGCACTTGCAACATGATCTTGACAAACTGGCAATCTGGGCAGCTAAGTGGCAAATGAGATTCAATATTGATAAATGTAAAGTCATGCACCTGGGATGTAAAAATATCCACTTATACCCTTAATGGGACTGCACTAGGCAAATCCATTATGGAAAAGAACCTTGGAGTCCTTGTAGATGATAAACTTGGCTGTAGCAAGCAATGCCAGTCAGCAGCATCAAGGGCAAATAAGGTCTTGAGCTGTATTAAAAGGGGCATAGAGTCACGGGAGGAGGGGGTCATTTTACACTGTATAGAGCACTTGTAAGGCCCCATCTAGAATATGCCGTACAGTTTTGGTCTCCATCACTCAAACAGGACATTATTGTATTAGAGAGGGTACAGAGAAGGGCAACTAAGCTGGTAAAAGGTATTGAAAATCTTAGCTATGAGGAAAGACTGGCCAAATTGGGGATGTTCACACTGGAGAAGAGGCGCTTAAGGGGTGATATGATGACTATGTATAAATATATAAGGGGATCATATAATAATCTCTCTAATGCTTTATTTACCAGAAGGCCTTTCCAGCTGACACAAGGTCACCCATTCCGATTAGAAGAAAAGAGGTTCCGCCTAAATATTGGGAAGGGATTTTTTACAGTGAGAGCTGTGAATATGTGGAATTCTCTCCCTGAATCAGTTGTACAGGCTGATACATTAGATAGCTTTAAGAAGGGGTTGGGTGGTTTTTTAGCAAGTGAGGGAATACAGGGTTATGGGAGATAGCTCATAGTACAAGTTGATTCAGGGACTGGTCCGATTGCCATTTTGGAGTCAGGAAGGAATTTTTTGAGGCAAATTGGTGAGGCGTCGGATGTTTTTTTTTGCCTTCCTCTGGATCAACTAGCAGTTAGGCAGATTAAAAAAGGTATAGCAGGTTAGGTTGTGTGGACGACATCAGCAGGCAGGCTCCGGGGAAACCAAACTTGATTAAAAAGTCCAATCTTTATTGAGCATAGTAAAACACACTGTAGGAGCAGGCAGGGGAACAGCTTAACGCGTTTCATGACCCAAGTCACTTCATCAGAAGCTTCTTATATTAGATTTATATTCGATTTATACAAATACAACTTTCATTGTTGCAGAAATTCACCGCAAAAATTCATGGCAGGCAAATTTACTCACCCAACACTAATGGGTCGCGGTTCAGGTTGCGGGTTTGGGTCGGGTCCGGGTCTTAGAAATTGGTTCCCTGCAGGACTCGATGCTTATTGTGTTGACAGTCAACACAGATTATATATACTGAATTTACTGCACCAGCCTAAAGTTTCAGCGCCAGTAATGATCCATGCCTATAAACTTGTCACAGGAGCTCTCCATCTTGGATTTTGTTAGAAGTTCCAGTGGCACTGCACATGCCCATTGTGCTCTGAGCTGCTGTTGAGAAGCTAAGTCATTAGACAGAAGATCCTACAGGTCTGATATGATATTATACTGGTTTTAGTTTGGAAGCCGGTCCCTAAGCTCAGTAAGTGACAGCAGCACAGAGCATGTGCAGGGAAGAAGATGAGGAGCTACTGGGGCATCTTTGGAGACACAGATTTTTACTGCTAAAGGGCTGTGGTTGCCTTTGGCTGATACAGTAGCACAAAACATAATGTTCAACATTTCTAGCTACTTCTTTAGTTTAGCTTTATTTCTCCTTTAAACTCAAGCCAAACCCCTTCTATCAAGGTAAGGGAACCTTCACATATGGAGTTGTAAATGGCACAAGCTCTATCCAGTCTTTTATTAATGAACTAGTATTTTAGGCATATTTTAAGTGTAATGAGATTTCCGTTTTATTATTGTACATCTATTGGCCTGTTAACCCACCCCTTGCTGGCTATTATTTCTGCAGGCTCAGGAATCAGCTGAAGCTAATTTAAGAGTGGGAAAACAAGGCTGCCATCCTTTTTATGAGTCTTTAATCATCAATCCTTTTATTGCTAAAGTAAGTATATGTGTTACGCAAGCAAAGGGAAATGCCTCTATCACTAGTAATTTAGATAACAGCATTAAATGCCTTCCAGTGGGTCTGAGGGTTTAATTAAATAGACCTCTTGTTCGATCGTCATTAACTTATTTTTTTTATCAAATAAGTACCTATTTAAAAGATTACAAAGGGAAGTATTTTTCAGCCCTAATTGATAATGCTGGAATTTGCAGCTTTGAACTTTTTGATGGAGTTGGTTTCTGTACTTTATAGACATTTGAATAAATGAAAGTAAATTAAATATAAGGGATCTCATTGGTGAGATGACCCTCTGTTGCTGGGGGGAATGTCAAACCTCCGTTCTCTATTGTCACCTATAGACCAGTCCTACAGAGGGAACAGATAGGGGAGAGGCGCTACTGTTATAGATGTAAAAGAAAAAAAAAGAAGACTGTGACTGTAATTTTATATAAATATAGACGTTCTCCGATTTCTTACACTGACTATGTTTAGTTCTCAGTATTTCCACCTGATAACTTCCAGATTCAGGATAATTGTCCTCAAATGGTCACTTATTCACTCATTAAATGAACCTATACTATTGATCGGCGAATTTATTCGCCAGGCGCGAATTCGCGGTGAATTTGCGCGATTCGCCGCCAGTGAATAAATTTGCGAAACGCCCGCAAAAATTCGCCGGCGTCAAAAAAATGTTTTCCGAAAAAACAGACGCCGGCGTCTAAAACGGGCGCCGGCGTCAAAAACGGGCGCTGGCGTAAAAAAACGAGACGCCGGCGCTGTTTTGCAGATTTTTCACTGTTTCACAAATTTCACGCGAAATTCGCGAATTTTCCGGCGAAACGGCACAAATTCGCCCGTCACTAACCTACACCTGTAATAAGCACCCAGCACCTAAGTCTTTTTAAATCAAAAAACTTTTTATATAGTACAAATGGTGGTTGATTGGGGTGGTGTTAATTAAGAAATCAGCATATGAGGATTATAGGTCGTAGTTCATTTGATGAGTGAATAAGTGACCATTGGAGGACAATTATCCTGAATCTGGAAGTTATCAGGTGAAATACTGAGAATTAATTGTAGTCGGTGTAATCAATTGGAGAACATCTATATTTTAGGCATGCACCGACAGGGTCGGACTGGGGGGCTTGGGGCCCACCGGGGCTACTGCCCCAGTGCCCCACTCCGGCCCCCGCTGCCGCTCCGGTGTGCTTTATTTGGCTAGTGCGCATGCGCACAGCGCAGCGATACCTTTGTGCGCATGCGTAGATCTCCTATTCTACCGCAACTCCACTTTGGCCGCCCAACTAAGTAGCGGATCTGGGCCGACGGGGCCCACAAAAGCCCGGGGGCCCCGAGTTTTTTCCCGGTGTCCCGCCGGCCCAGTCTGATACTGTGAACCGAATCCACTATTTTGGATTCAGCCGAACCCCCGAATCCTTTGCAAAGATTCGGCCGAATACCGAACCGAATCCGAATCTTAATTTCCACATGCAAATTAGGGGTGGGAAGGGGAAAACATTTTTTACTTCTTGGTTTTGTGATAAAAAGTCACGCGATTTCCATCCCTACCCCTAATTTGCATGTGGAAATTAGAATTTCGATTCGGTTCGGCCTGGCAGAAGGATTCGGTTGAATCCAAATCCTGCTGAAAAAGGCCGAATCCCGAACCGATGCATCCCTACTATATTTATATAAAATTACAGTCACAAACAAGGTTCTTTCTTCTTTTCTTTTCTTTTAAGAGTGGTTATAACTCCTTTGGTGTCTGAGGAGCAAGGAGTTACTTTTAAGTAAAAAGACTTGATTTTTCCCTTTCCCCTAATAAACTGTTATAGATGTGGCACAGAATTTAAAGGCAATACCACTATAGCTGTGGAAGCGACTATATACAGTTGTGTTCAGAATAATAGCAGTGTGTTTAAAAAAATTTAATACAGCTCATTATAATAGTTTTTTTTTTATTATTTCCATACACACAAATACATTGGGGACACTGCACATTCTATTCCAAATCAAAACATGAAGAGAAATGGATCAAATTTGTGTTATTCCTTTACAGAAAGTGAAAAAAGGGAATATTAGGCTGTTCCAAAATATAACAGTCCCTTCATTCTTCTTTACAAACTCAAACATTCACTGTATAAACTGAAACGTGTCTCAAGACTTTGCTTTCCTTTGAATCATTGAACTAATATTGAGTTGTATAATCAGTGTTTCTGAGAACAATCTTGCTTTCATCAGTCCACAAAATGTTGCACCATTTCTTCATTCAATGTGTTCTTTGGTCAAATTGTAACCTCTTAAGCGGGTCTTTTTTTCAGCAATGGGACTTTTGAAAAATTACCATTTGCATGGATAGAAGAATATCCAAAATGCCAACGACTCAATGAACAGCTTCAGGAAGATCAAAGTAGATTTAAAGTTACCTGTGATACTGTTACAATTAGAAGACGCCTATGTGAAGCCAAGCTCTTGACAAGAAGCCCCCATCGATAGCTTGGCTTGACTTTGGCGTCTTCCAATTGTAACAATACTCAGAAGTAACTTTAAAATTCAGTGCGCTAGTGATTGATACTTAAAATCCCAGGTGCGTAAATAAAGAATATAATATATAGTGTGTTACGCTTCTTTCAGGGAAAATATACAACAACTGGATCTAATCACAAACGATCTCTTGGTTATATCTGCTTATCATGGAAGTAATTGCTGCATGTAGTGGAAGGGCAAACTTAGTGCCTTTTATTACATATGGGGTATACATTATATTCTTTATTTAGCTACCTGGGATTTTACATATCAATCACTAGTGCACCGAATCTTGAAGTTCAACTTTTGTTTTACTCTGTGAACAAGTAGATCCACAATTACCCTTGGTGCTGCTAATCATCTCCTTGATTGGACTTTGCGCAGAGCTCATACCCAATTGCCACTTTAGTAATCACACAACTTTACACCTTCTTTTTCCCTCTCCAATAGTGATGGGCGAATTTATTCGACAGATGCAAATTAGCTGCAAAATTCCCCGTTTCGCCGTCGGCCAATAAATTTGCGAAATTGCAGAGAAAATTAGTTTGCAGTGTCAAAATATTACGCCGGCGACAATTAAAGGCTCCCATTGACTTTAATGCGTGTTAACTTGTCGTTGGCGTCGGTTTTGTCACCGGCGTCAGAAAAAAATGTGATGCCAGAGTTATGTTTCGTGAATTTTTTGCCGTTTTGCGGATTTCGGGGGAACTACTCTCACTACTCTCCAATCAACTTTTTAATCAAAGAACGCTGTTCTTCTGAACAATGTCTGGAACGAGCCATTTTACTCAGACTTCAGAGAGGAATACACTATAACCAGCAGCACAACATTTAGGGGCCGATTCACTAAATTCGAGTGAAGGGTTCGAATTAAAAAAACTTCGAATTTCGAAGTTTTTTTGGGCTATTTCGACCATCGAATGGGCTACTTCGACATTCGACTACGAAAATCGAACGATTCGAACTAAAAATCGTTCGACTATTCGACCATTCGATAGTCGAAGTACTGTCTCTTTAAGAAAAACTTCGACCCCCTACTTCGGCAGCTAAAAGCTACCGAAGTCAATGTTAGCCTATGGGGAAGGTCCCCATAGGCTTTCCTGGGATTTTTTGATTGAAGGATTTTCCTTCGATCGTTGGATTAAAATCCTTCGAATCGTTCGATTCGAAGGATTTAATCGTTCGATCGAATGAAAAATCCTTCGATCGATCGATCGCAGGATTTGCGCTAAATCCTTCGACTTCGATATTCGAAGTCAAAGGATTTTATTTCCTAGTCGAATATCGAGGGTTAATTAACCCTCGATATTCGACCCTTCGTGAATCGGCCACTTATTCCTTCCTTAAGGGCCGGAATTGACTCCTGTTTTTTCACAGAATGAATGAGCTCACTAATTGAACTTCACACTCCTATTATTTGGAACAAGTTATTATTATTTTGAACATTGCTATTATTTGGATCAAGCCTTAATGAATGATTCAATGACACAGAATCAGCAGCAGGTCATGACTGTTGTGTCTGTTGGTTTCTATTACTCTACTACATCTACTAGTAAATTATTTGCCATGTAGAAATATAATTACTACAAAAAATATTGAGTGATCAGGTTAGTGACGTTGGACTGCTAATATTCAGAACACAACTGTTGGGGGCATATTTATCAAAGGTCGAATTTTGAAGTTAAAAAAACGTAGAACTTCGAATTCAAAAAGACCAACTGAATGAAGGTCGACGTTTTTTGGGGTCGAAGTGGGCCGAATTTGGCCTACTTCGAATCGTACGATCGTACTTCGATTCAAAGTTTTTTAACTTCGACCTTCGATCTCCCAATCTCCCCCAATTGCCTCCATACAGGTTGTAGGAGGTCCCCCATAGGCTAAAACAGCATTTTGGCAGCTTTAAGGTGGCGAATGGTCGAAGTCGAAGTTTTAAAGAGACACTACTTCAAAAAAATTCGACCTTCCAATTTCAAAGTTTTTTCAAATTTGAATCGAAGTATGATTATTCCCTAGTCGAAGTACACAAAAAATAGCTCGAAATTCGAAGTTTTTCACTTCGAAACTTCACCTCGACCTTTGATAAATCTGCCCCTAAGTGATACTATACAACAAATAGGCGGGAGATAAAGGCAAACAATTCAGGAACTATAAAGAATAAAAAAAAAATGAAGACCGTTTGAAAAGTTGCTAAGAATTGACCATTCTGTAACATGCTAGAAGTTAATTAGAAGGTGCACTACCCTATACCATCAGAATGTGAACTGGTGATCATGAGTCATGAACCTTGTTCACTGTTCTTTGGCACTAAACCCAAATCACAAGGTGTACAAGAAAGGCTCTCATTATTTAGCACATATTGAAAAATGAAAGAAAAAAGAAAAAAATAATATTATTCTTGCCTGGAAATTAAATATTTGCTATACACACGAAGCTAATGAAAGACACACGTTATGACCAGTGAGAACAGAGGCCCAGTTCACGCTGAAGCCTTAAAATCACTGCTGGACTAAGAATGTTCCCTTCAGACCAGCTGGACTTTATTTGTGGATTGTGTGTAGGAATAATAATGTGCCCCTTTCACTTTACTTGTGTATGTGCATGAAGAAGATAAATCAAAACACCCAACTCCTGCTTGTATTTCATTCAACGTATCTGCCAGGCCTTCCCAACACAGTTTGGATTTAAAGCCACCTCCTTCCTCTGCAGTCCGTACACTTGCTGCCTTGGCATTAGTATCTTTTCCTTTTTAGAACAATTCTTAATCATTTTTTGTGGAGTCCTAGAAAAAAAAATATATATATATATACAGTATATATATATATATATATATATATAATATTTTTGTGGGGATTTTTGCATTTTTGGGGGTGGTTAGGATGGGTTAGAGTGATTAAGCCCACAAAGGCCAGTTTTTGTACTAATGTTAAAGGAGAACTTACCCCCCTCAAGTAACAACAGCCCTCCTTAAAGGACCAGTAACATCAACATTTTTTTTAAAAAAAATTTGTTTGTATACCAAGAAAAAACAAAACACCAAGACAAATCAAACTTTGAAATCACAAAGCCTTTATTAAGAAATAACTTACCGAAACTCCTCTTCAGAAAAGGCGACAGGGCGACCATCCATCCTTCGGCGCTTGATTTCTCCTCCCTGGCTATTCACTGACAGCATATGAAGGAGCGTGGGCTAGAAGAGCAACAAGGGAACACGGGTGCATGGGGGGCAGCTGTCTGCACTCACGGCTTCCCTGTGGATCAGCTTGCCGATTTCCAGCTTTGCCCCCTGTGTAAGGAGATGTGCATGTCTTCTACCCCCATCTACTCCTCCAGCTCTTCTTTATCCTTCTCCTCCCAGGTGTCCAACAGCAGCAGTAGGAAGGCAATGTTGGCGGGCTCCACATGACCTGCTCACAGATTGGGAAGCCAGAACTTGCACCCTCCAAGCTTTTATCAGGTACGGGCGCGATAAGGAATCCAAGGCCGCGTGACTGAAACTTAGCGACACAGGGGCAGTTGTCTCCAAGATGTAACCTTTTGTCCTTGTTGCCTTTGATACTGGAGCAGAGTGAAGCGACGTATACCACATGCCAGCAAAGTCTCCGGGAAAGCTTTGCTGAGGTTCTTCTGAGGACAGGCAAATTAGCAGAAACAAAGTGCTGTGTAGCCAAGGCTTGATGAAGCAAAGTTTGATAGCAAGCAAATCAGATTTAATGCAAATAGCAGAAGATGAAATAAAAGGCAAGTCATTACTGACCAGTTATTTAAAAACAGAAGGCAAAATGTCAGAAAGTATTTAAAGGAGAAGTAAAGCATAATTAAAGAAGTAGCTAGAAATGTTGGACATTATATTTTGGACTTCTGTTCCAGCCCAAGGCAACCACCGCCCTTTAGCAGTAAAGATCTGTGCCTCCAAAGATGCCCCAGTAGCTCCCCATCTTCTTTTCTGCTGATTCACTGCACATGCTCTGTGCTGCTGTCACTTACTGAGCTTAGGGACCCACTCACAATATACAGTACACATAGAATAGAAATGTCACAATACAAGGCTGATTAGTAATTAATACAGATAATTACTACATGGCAGCACAGAAACCAGTGCAATTAGCATCAGAATTTAATAATCAGCCCGGTAGCATCAGCTTATATTACAGGGGAAGCTCATTTTCTGCTGGATAATTAGTGACGAGCCCTAAGCTTAGCTTCTCAACAGCTGCTCAGAGCCCACTGAGCATGTGAGTGTCACAGACACTTTCCAAGATGGTGACCCCCTGTGACAAGTTTGAAGTCCTGGATCATTGCTGCTATTGACAAGCTGAAACTTTAGCCTCGTGCAATAAGTTCAGTATATATAATATGGCATTTTTTTTTGTCATATTCTTTTTTTAGGGTTTAGTTCTCCTTTAAGTAGGCAAGGATTATGCAAGGGGCAACCAAGAGCGGATCTGTGAAGCAGGTGGTGGTTGAGACAGGCAGCAATCATGGAGCAGGCAGAGCCGGGGGAATCAACAAATACAAGGATTTGGGCTAAGAGGGAACCTAGGCTGAAGCAGGAACAAAAACAAACATGTGGGGACTAGATCACCAAACTGATATCAATTATCCAGCAAAGGGAGGCAGAAATGACTGGCTTATATTGGCCCATAATGACCAGATTGCACCACAACACACTATTTTAGATGTCCATTAGAGTAGCTCCTTGTATCTCCTCATTCTGGTCTATGACCATCACTAACTTTTCCTGACATTGATTGGGGGAAGGAGGGTGCTGGTTGCCACACTTGCCTTGGCTTCTTGGCTTGCGTCAAAAAAAATTGGACGCGCATCCGAAAAGTCGCTCCCGTCAAAATCACTGCGATAACACTATTCGGACACCCAAAATTGGATGCGGGCGTCATTTGAAATTTTCACTATTTTTTCGCAACTTTTTCGCTGTTACGCAAAAAAACGGGAGAAATTCACCCATCGCTGCTCTTGACTTCTGCTTTTCATAGCCCTGAATCTTAGTGAGTGAATATTATTCACTTATTACTATTCATACCTGCATCTCTCGCTTTGGCTGAAACTTTGCATTCATCCCAATTCCTTATCGTGCGTCACACTTGACACTTGGAGGAATTGTGATAAATGGCATATTTGGCTTTAGTACAAATAAAACAAATGTGTTTTTTTTCCCCATCCATTGACGTTAGTGCCAAACGTTGTATTGCAAGTTTTTGAAATAGATGTGTTAAATAAATCATTTTTCAGAAAAGCTATTAAGCCCTCTCATCAATATCCCTTTTAGAATGTATGGATAATATGACCTGTGTCCATGTGAAACTATTGTCTCTAAGCCAATGGGAATATAAATATAAAACTTCACAGTCCATTTAAGATGCAAATTCTTTTGTGGCTTTTGGACAAAATTCAAACTTGTAAAGTTCATGCAGTAGTAGGGGATGTGCCTAGTATTTTGCCTGCCCATAGTGCAAAGCATTGGCTCAGTATCCTACAGTGTGTTCTGGGATTATTATGGATGATATTGGTGCTGTATTTATCCTACAGTGTTCTAGGGTTCTTATGGATGACACTGAAATTATATGTATCCTACATTGTGTTCTGGGTTTATTGTGTATGATATTGGCACCGTATTTATCCTACTGTGTGTTCTTGGGTTATTTTGGTTTACATTGATACTGTATTTATACTACAGTGTGGTCTGGGGTTATTGTAGATGACACTGGCACTGTATTTATACTTCAATGTTTTCTGGGGTTATTTTGGATTACACTGACACTGGATTAAGCCTACAGTGTGGTCTGGGTTTGTTATGGGTGACATTCGTACTGTATTTATCAGACAGAGTGAACTGGGAACATTATACATGGAATTGGGTCTGCATATATCCAGCCATGTGTTGTGGGGTTTTAGGGCTCTTACTCATGAGCGTTTTTACCTGCGCTCCCCTGCGTTCTGTTTTTCAGCGTTCAGCCGCAGGGGAGCGCAGGAATAGACGCATTTCATTTTTTCAAATGGGGCTGTACTCACACAGGCGCATGTAGGCGCCGAAAGCAGGAAAAATGCAGCATGTTGCGTCTCAACCTGCGTTCGGCGCCTACATGTGCCTGTGTGAGTACAGCCCCATTTGAAAAAATGAAATGCGTCTATTCCTGCTCTCCCCTGCGGCTGAATGCCGAAAAACGGAACGCAGGGGAGCGCAGGTAAAAACGCTCATGAGTAAGAGCCCTTATACGTGAATTTGACTGTGGGAATCCATGTAGAAAATGCTATCAATTACCTTTTCCAAATCTGCCTATGTGTCTGTCTATTATATAGTGTTATGTACTTTGCATTATTCTATCAAGGGTATGGTCCTTGCATATAGCACTCTAGTTTTGCCCATGTTCAGGCCCCTTTGTTGGTTGGCTACTTATTGTATCTCCCTCATTCTGTCTATTACTGCACAGAATCTGACAGGGCTACGAGACTCACTTTGCACAGTATAATGTATAAGCAGTTTATTTTTCTATAACTTTAGTACGTGGTGGCATATACTCCAAAATATCATTCATTTCATCACTCCCTATGCTTTTATTACTATAATTACTATTACTAATTGGATAAATCCAATAAGCCTAGGAACATTTGTTTTACATTTTATCCACTCACATTCCCAGTTCAGCTGAAACAATATATTCTCAGATTTTTTTTTTTTTAAAGTAGACTATGGCACCCTATAAGCGGATGTTTGAATACATGGATAAACATTATTTGTGGTTTCTTGCACTTGATTTGATGTGCAAAGTTAATTCTCATTGTACATTATCCTGCATGCTACAAGGAAATCATTAGCACCCCACGTTTGCATATCTGATAATTGCTTTGATGCAAGAGTGACAGTTTGTGGGTAAATGAGCCATTTGCAATGATAAGGTGCTGTACTTTTCATTGGAAGTTATTTTATTACACTGAAACGTAAGTGGTTTCACTTTCTCTTATAATGCCCCCATCATGTGTATAGGGCAGGCATCTTTCAACCATGAGGGTTACTCATACCTCCCAACATTTTGGAAGTAAAAAGAGGGACAAAATATTTTTTCGCACGTAGAACAGCGATAATTTGTGACCACGCCCTTTCTGTGGCCACTCCTCCTAATTACCATGTTCATTTTACAAAATTTGGCAGGTTATGAAAGTTTGAAAATATTTCTAAACTGTTTTTTTGTGTCTCAAAATTGTTACAAAGTATCTTATTTGCACCTGTTAGGTGTTCTGTAGTGATGGGCAAATTTGCGCCGTTTCGTGGGAAAATTCGCAAATTTCCTGCAAAATTTGCGAAACGTCGAAACATTTGTGAAACAGCAACGCCTGTTTTTTGACGCCAGCGTCCGTTTTTTCCGGCAAATTTTCACGGGCGTTTCACAAATTTATTCTCTGGCAGCGAATTGCGCAAATTGCCTCCAAATTTGCGCCTGGCGAATGAATTCGCCCATCGCTAGTGTTCTGTGCTCTCTAGCCAATTAAGTGAGAAACTTTGTATCTTTTTCTGGCTGTTCAGTGCAGAGAAAATAGGGACTTTCCAGCAGGGATGGGCGAATTTTTTCGCCTAGTTTTGCCGAAAAAATGACGCCCATAGACTTGTATGGAGACGTGCGTCAAAAAAAAAGACGCGCAACAAAATAATTTTGCCGCGCGACAAATTTTTTTTGACACCCATAGACTTTAATGGGCGTCTGCGACATTTCACCGGCTGCGAACTTTTGGCGAAGCGAAACGGGTCAAATTTGCCCATCCCTGCTTTCCAGTACAAATGAGGGACTGCAGGTTGAGCTGAAAAGGGGACAGTTGGGAGGTATGGGGTTATTGACTGCGTTCACAGAATAATGCATAGTGCAATAACTGGCCACAGTCCACCATGATTTTTGTGAGTTTTTTTTTTGCCTTGTGATTGTTCCTGATCAACACGATATTTGTATCAGAGAAATCCAGCTTTGAACTTCTGGTGATATTGGGGGAATGCTAGGAGTTTGAATTCATCAGTTGCTGGAGGATAAATCTGGTCACCAGATGTTTTTCGAATTGCAGCTTCTAAACTGATCTCAAGTTGAATGCCTCTAATTTATTGTATTGGCTTTGGCACTCCCCTCTTATCTCTTTCCCTCTGGCCTTTGGTGAAGTGACTACAGGTCTCTGCCCTCTCTGTTTTCATTAGCACAAATATGATTTTTGAATTTAAAAGGAAAGTAGAATGTCGCTTGCAAGAAGTTTTTAAGAGCAACATATTATCTACTCAAGGCTGCTGTTTTGGAAAAAGAAACATAGAAAGGTTAATACATATTTCTTTCTTGCCATTTCCACAAATGCACAGAAGTAGACAATCTGGGAACCCCAGACCTGATGAGGAACATCACTGAGAATTCTGCTGAGCCACCCTACCTGTTCCAAGTCCTCTGTCTCAGGTGGTTCAGACATATCTACAAAAAGCTGCTCTATCATATTGCCCTGCCCATTCCTGTAACCTGTAGATTTATGATTTATTACTTTGGCAATCAGTTTAATGTGAAACACCATCATTTGTTTAAATGTCACTATATCTTCACATGTGGATTTAATGGGTTTGCCCAATGAAGATAGAAAGAACTGGCAGTCACATAATATTTATTTTTCTTTTCTTTCCTGTCCCAAACATTTCTGAAGGTATAATTTTACAATTATGCCTTGTCTAAGCGCCCATTGTCTAGCTGTCAGACTGGCAAGTCTTCCTTATTAACTATATTATTATAAGTCTTCCTTATTCACTTAAAGGAGAACTAAAGCTTAATTAAAGTGGACCTGTCACCCAGACACAAAAAGCTGTACAATAAACGTCCTTTTCAAATTCAACATGAAATCTAATTTCTAATTTGTTTTAAATCATTAATAGCTGTTGTAAACTCATTTAGAAATCTCAGCTGTCAATCAAATATTGTTTGCACCTCCTCCTCCAGCCTAAGGCAACCACAACCCTTTGGCAGTAAAGATCTGTGTCTCCAAAGATGCCCCAGTAGCTCCCTATCTTCTTTTCTGCTGATTCACTGCACATGCTCTGTGCTGCTGTCACTTACTGAGCTTAGGGACCCACTCACAATATACAGTACACATAGAATAGAAATGTCACAATATAAGGCTGATTAGTAATTAATACAGATAATTACTACATGGCAGCACAGAAACCAGTGCAATTAGCATCAGAATTTAATAATCAGCCCCGTAGCATCAGCTTATATTACAGGGGAAGCTCATTTTCTGCTGGATAATTAGTGACGAGCCCTAAGCTTAGCTTCTCAACAGCTGCTCAGAGCCTACTGAGCTTGTGAGTGTCACAGACACTTTCCAAGATGGTGACCCCCTGTGACAAGTTTGATGTCCTGGATCATTGCTGCTATTGACAAGCTGAAACTTTAGGCTGGTGCAATAGGTTTAGTATATAAAATGTGGCATTTTTAGCCATATTCTTTATTAGGGTTTAGTTCTTCTTTAAGTTGTGTTGTGATTCTATAGCAAATGCTATTGGCAGCTTGACCAACAAAGCCACTCCATAGAGGGGCAACTTCTACTAGAAATGTTTACAAACTAAGGAGTAAAACCAAACAAGAAACCCAGGTTTACAAAGCTGCCCCCCAGCATTGTATATACACTGATGTGTGGCAATTTGTTAGGCAGCCCAGCCCCAAGTGATTTTAACTGACCCCAGACTAGTTTAGCCTTTTCTGAAAAACAAACCAGCAGGGGAACAGTAGAACTGAGCTGCCATCTTTTCTCCTGTCAAAGAGATCCCTTGCAGCCTCCCTGGGTGGTAGCCAGAATAAAATCATGAGACTAAAACTTAAACTTCTACTTTACTGTGCATGTGCACTGGTCAGTGTTACTGCTGAAATGTAGGTATATATAACAACTATATCTGGCGGCCTAGCGGGAGAGGGTCTGCAGGGACGCCCGCCACGCTGCTCCTCTGGGCCACAAAAAGGGAATGGTTAGGGTGCGCGTGGCGTGTTCCTTCCTGATTTATTTGCGCATGCGCGCTGCTGTGTGACGTCAGCGCGCAATGGCGCGAAATTTAAAAGTATTAAAGGCACAGTTTAGATTTTTTACATTGGCAGTTATAGGATTTTGTTCCTGGTGCTTCTGTGCGTTTGAGCTTCTGTTTACTCTGTATTGATTCCTGTTGTGACCTGCCTAGCTTCTGACTATTCTGACCTCTGATTCCTGATCCTTGCCTGAACACCGACTACCTCTTCTGTGTAACCCTCTGATTGATATCCCGGTTTGACCGTTGCCTGCCTGACTACGCTATTCTCTGTCTGCCTTGACCCGGCCTGATCTGACTACTCTATTGCCTCACGCCTTGTATTACGACCTTCTGCCCAAAGACTCTCGCTAACAGTCGTGCCCCTCTGCCTATCCAGAACCTCTACCCTTGTACCTCTCGTTTAAATCCTGGTGGCATCCAAGTAGCCGAGGGCTCTTCCCGAGGCCAAAGGCGGTCACACTACAGGAGAAGCACGAGCTGAGACCAGGGTGCTTGGCATTTATTCTGGTGTTGGGTGCCGACCGTGATAGTATATTTGTTAAATCAGCACAATTATGTCTAATTGCCCATACATGGACTGATAATACCATATTAGTCACTGTATGGGGACCTCTGATGAGTCTGTGCAACAGATGTCAGGTCAGAAATCAGCCAGAGATTGGAAGGGCAGGTTTAAAAAATGTTTTTGGGATGCAGACCTTGTCCTGACAGTTTGCATTGGGCCAAACAATGGGATCAGCCCATTTCGGGGAAAGATCTGTTCATTTGGCAACCTGACCAAGTGAACTTACTTAAATGTATGTCCATCTTAATACTTTATATCCCCTTTCATATGGAACCCTCAAGCTGCATTGTGTGTTCATTTATCATTTAACAGAATTTTTCTTAGGAAATCTTATCCGTCCTATAGAGCTAAAATGAGCATTCACCCATTGATAAATACTCTTTTAAAAATCCCATAGAAATGAAGGGAGAGTGGGGGAATTTCACTCTAGAGGACTGTGATCTCTAACTTCACTCTTTGATAAATATACCCCATAGCCTTTCAGATGTTGAAATAGTTTCTGGGGTACCTTCTAATTAATTGTGCCAACTTTCCACATACCTGTTAATGCAATGTACTAATGCAATATACTACTTTTATTATTCACTTCAATGTTTTAATACTTCACCCAGTCTGGTGAATCTTGGTTTTCCTCCTTTACTGATTCCTTGTGCCCTGCGCTGGGTCATGTGTAATTCATGTGCGTCATCCCTGACATTTGGTACAGTCCTCGCATGCTGCTGCATTGGCTGTCTGCCGTCACTCTGTATATCTCGAACACTGTCAGCCTCTAGTCCTTAACCTCAATGACCTCACTGAAAGGGCCAGTATACACCCGCATGCACCTTTTTTCAACATGAACAAAATAAATAGATCTTATGCTGAAAATACATTCTGCCTATGCTCTTTATTTAAAAAAGGGCATATTTCTTACATTGTTACTCTTATACAGTAGTATCACACTTGATCTTACCATTAATTAGCTGAGTTAATTATACTAATAAACAACTTCTCTGTTCACCCTTTGTTGTTACTTTTTGGCTTATAGATATAGGCCCGCATTTACATAGTAGGCACCCCTAGGACCAGTAACACCAAAAAATTTTAAGTAAAAAATCCCTTGTAGTCACCTCCACTAATACTACATTCCTGAAGGAAGTTAACCATTTTTAATGCTTTATTCAAAAATACCATGCTGAAATTCTGCTTCCGGACTTCACAAATACGGCGATGTGGCGACATGCCCTCTTCTACATCTTACATGCGCGCTCCACATCTCCCAGGCCAACAAGCTTATCTCTTTGCCACAGCACAATAATACAGGTTTTCAGTTGTCCTTAGAAGATGTATGGCTGACCAGGGTGCTGCTTTTACTGATTACAGGACAGAAACAAATCACAATGAAGGATAATACAGGCATGTTGAAAAACCCTAGCAAATGCAGCAGTAACTGGCTTCGGTTTTAGGAGTGTGCACGTAGGCTGTAGCAGAGGGCATGTCGCTATATCGCCCTATTTGTGAAGTCACTGCACAACGGGAAGCATAATTTTAACAAGGTATTTTTGACTTCAAAAATATTTCACTTTCTGCAGAATGGAGGTGTTACTAAATGGGGGTTATAATGTTTTTTTTTAACTTAAATTGTTTATGGTGTTACTGGTGCATTAAGCAAGTGGATTATTATCTACCTTTCAAGAACCAAACATGGAATACCTTCAGTTTCTCTGTTTCCCCCGAGATCAAGAAATAACAAGAACCAATACCAATGACAATATGAAAAAAGAACCCTATTTGTTGCCCTTATATTGGCCAAGAAGCTATACTGTCCGTTTAATCATTCAAGCATGGGTCAATGCCAGACTCCAGAAAGGCAGAATCTGGTTTTAGAAAACCCGACTGAACACTGAACATTTTCATATTTTGTCTCTTGATGTACTCAGCATTTACCCTTTGGAGGACATTCGATTTGGACTTCCTTTTGTTGCTTAGTGCTCACCCCCCAGCTGAAACTTTGGGCCCCACACTGACATGGCACTCTTTCTATTGCATACCTCCCAACATTTTGGAAATAAAAAGTTGCTGTGCGCAGTGCGGCAAATTATTTGACAATGGCCATTGTTATGGCCACACCCCCTAATTACTATGATCATTTTACAAAATTTGGCAGGTCATGAAAGTTTGAACATATTTCTGTGTTTTTTTTTCAGTTTTGCTAATGAAGGTGAGTTTAACTTCTCCCAAGGAACCTGTTATCTTATGTTGTCACAATTACTTATTTGCTTATCTCAAAATTGTTACAAAAGTATCTTAGCTGCAGCTGTGGCTATTCTGGGCTCTTAGAAACATTGTTTCTTTTTCTGCCTGCTCAGTGCAGCAAAAATCTTGACTTTCCAGTACAAACGAGGGACTGCGGGTTGAGCTGTCAAAAGAGGGACTGTCCCTCTAAAAACGGGACAATTGGGAGGTATGGTATTGTTGTGAAATACAAATTCCATTAGTCAAAGGATGCTGAGATATGTAGTTCACAAGCTATATTCTTGCATGTGTGACAGCCTTGTTTTAAACTTGTATTATGGTTTCTGTATCGCAAATGTTTCCTCTTAATCAATAATATGTGTAGAGCATTAATAATTCAGCCAGTGGAGCTTATGGCCTTTCATATATCAGCTTGGGCACCCCCTAAAGCTTCTTTATGGGTACAACATTAATAACTGTAAGCTTCCCAAAATAGCAAGTTATATTGCAGTGTCATTAAATCATGCAGTGTGCTTTATTAAACCCCCCTTTCTTCTTTTCTTTTTCGCCTTCTTCATAATGCCTGAAGTCCAAGTGTGTTCCTAATCCCAGAAGCAGAGCACATGGTGCGGCATATTAATACTGCCAATCAGTTTAATGAAGTGAGCGATACACTGACAGCCCTTTCCTTTTCCAAATCAGCAAAGAGACAGAGGACTTTAGAGTTGGTTTAAAAGTTGATTTGATCCATTATGTGCTTCCTCGGGGTACTGTCAAATTCGCTGCCTCCTCTGGAGACCTGCAACATGCTAACGAATGAGAACCATAATTGCAAAATTTGCTGCGACAATGGCAGGCCTGGACCAAACTGACGGTTAGTGATTGATTTTTATGTGAAATCTTCCAGAGCTGTTGGATCATAGTCCAAACTCCCCAGCACTATAGGCCTTAATGAAATAGGAACAGAGAAATGTCTTGAAATTCTTTCCCTGCTGTTCAAGGACTGTCATGTTTCTCTTCCCTCGCTATTTGTCATTTGGCGACTTGCTCTTTCAGGTTATATACAAAGTACAGTGAGTTTTGTTTAGTGATGGAGGCTTCAGCTGAGCAAATATTTGTTTTCATAAAATACTGCTATTCTGCTGTATAAAGATAACTGTAGTGCAAGAAATAGCGTTGTTACCTTGAAGTGTTTTAGTAGTTTATCTTCTGGACCTTGACCAGTGGACTATCCAACATGAGCCTGATAAACTCTATAGTTAACTGAATTTAAAATAATGAGACTATTGGGTGGCGCACATGGACAGGTGGCCTCGACAGGGGCACTTTAAAGGAGAAGGAAAGTCACCTTGCACTTGGGGGTGCCAAAAGTTAGGTACCCCCAAGTGATTGTATTTACTTACTTGAAACCCCTGGCCGGTGCACCTATTAGGAGAAAACTGCACCGGTCCAGGGATTCTTCCATCAAGCACGATGGAGCAATCGTCTTCTGATTTCATCAAATTTCGCAAGCAGATACATGAGCAGTATGCAGACAATAGTCGAACTGTTCATTAAAGTTTGACTTTTTGCGCTGCTGCACATGAAGGCAGAAGATGATCTCTCCATGTTGCTCATTGGAAGAATCACGGCCCACTGCAGTTTTCTCCTAATAGATGCTGACTTTGGCACCCCAAGTTAAAAGACCTTTCCTTCTCCTTTAAACACTGTTCTGTGCTGGAAAAAAGGAGTTCCTACCCTATGGCCTTCTTTTTAAATCAAGTGACCTCCTGCTCCTGGTACTTTAGGGGCAGTGGTTGTACTTCAGGGTGAAGGGCTCCTGGCACAGCTATTTCAGGGAGAGTTGTACCTCAAGTGCCACTTAAAACTGCCAAGTTGACCCTCTGGACCAAATCAGCAGCTTATTAGTATTAATATGGGTCCCTCCTGATCTGTTGGTGGTCAAATTGGGTGAAGATCTGCTCATTTGGAGATCTCACCAAAGCCAATGGCTTAACACTGCAAATGTCTGCATTAAAAGTTATACGTCTCAGAAACCAAATAGCACTTTGAAACATTTTATTTCAAAACGGTTTGTGCCTAGTGATGGACAAATATGTGCTGCATCACTTCACAGAAGAATTAGCAAATTTACTGCAAAATGCGCAAACAGTTGAAAAATTCATGAAACGCATTGAAGTCAATAAGAGTGAAATTTTTAAAAGCGCAACTATTTGGTCCAAATGCATTAAAGTCAATGGGCATCTGAATCATTTTGCCGCTCCAATTTTTATGCGCGCTCCAGTTTTGATTTTTTTTTTTGATTTTTTGATGCTCCAGATTTTTCGCCTGCTAATTGTCGCTGCAGTTTTGCATGCGGCAAAACATGAAAATCTGCCGAAAATTCGTGTCTGGAAAATTTATTCGCCCATCGCTATTTGTGCCCCTATGAACTTTGCATCCTTCAACCAGGCCTCAGAAGGTTCAGTTTCTCTATTAAAAATCGCCTATACATGGTAATGAAAATAATACTGCACTACTGCCAAAATATATAAGTCTCTGTAACAACTACTAGCACTCACAACAATAGATTTACAATTATAGGTGCTAAAACCAGTAATTCATTTTGAACTCTCAAGTTGCTACAAGTTTAACAATGCTTGCTTCTAGTGCCTATGTTGGTGCATGGGCCATGCAGTCTCAGTCTTTCTTTATTGTTATTACTTTTATTGTTTATTCACAACAGATTTTTTAGGGCTGTACAATAAATTGTGAAGAACACAGACATAAAGACAAATACAAATGATGGAACAAGCATAAATAAAAGCATGAGGTCATGGTCCTGCTTTTCACAGAATTTGCAAGATCTTGTGGATTCAAAAGAAGTCAGAAAGTTGGTGGCATTTCATTCCGAACAAGGATGTCTGGGTTTGGTCAGGTCGGTCAGGGGCTTGGTCTAAATTGTACCTTTTTTAAACCCAAATGTTAGGAAATATGGGTTTGAGGTCCCTATTTCTAAAAACTAACAATCTGAATGCCCCCTTCCCAACAGCCTTACCTAGGAGATTAGTACAGGCTAGACATAAACGTAGCTTTTCTCAGCTATGATAGCCAGCATTTCCATTGTAAATGCAAAAGCCAAATCTAGAGCCATCAACCTTCGGATTCATGAGGAAGTGATGTCACATGCCAAAAATTCCTTTAGCCAAAGATAACTGTCCCAAGGCTTTTTTCAGTAAAAAATATCATTTTATTTAAATTAGCATTAAAAGTCAGATACAAACTGACCCCACCAGGCCCACCTTACACGTTTCGCACCCTCCGGCGCTTAGTCATAGGTGTATCTGTAAACAGCATGTCCTCTGCGGGATTTATACCCTATTAATCCCTCCCATTTTCTTTAAAACCAATCAAAAACTGTGAGGGATTAACCCTACTTTGTTAATTTAATCCCATAATTGCCTTTGTGGGGTGTTTGTATTCTATTGCATGTATCACTGTTTGTAAATTCAAATAGTATTTTAGGTTTAACAATATCTATAAAGTATATACATCATATCACATTGAGACAGTATAATTCCAAAAATAATTTACACTCACTTTTTTTGCACTTGTTATTATTTATAAAAACCGTCACTAGCTCTCTCTTTATTATAGATTACCCCACCTAGAAACCTTAAGCACTATTAACCCCTTCAGATATAACAGGTGACGTTAAACTCATGGTTAAGACCTAGGGGCAAACGTGTACCCAAATGGAAAATCCAAAATACTCCTCTCCTTTCTAAAAGGCTCAACTGGTCACCTCCTCTCTCTCCCAATCTGACTCTCTCTATCCCTTGAATGCAGAAAAATTCCAAGTCTCCTCCGTTACAGGCAGTAAAGTGTCTAGTAATATTACTCTTTTCCGCCATTCGTGGATTTTTTATCTGACTCATATGCTCCCTTGCTCTTTCCTTCAATTTTCTAGTTGTGCACCCCACATATTGCATCTGGCATTTAAGGCACGTGATCAGATATATCAAATAGGTAGTATTGCAATTGATATATCCTTTAATATCAAACTCCCTCCCTGTCACTGTTGATTTGAATCTTTTTGATAATTTCATATGCCTACACGTTATACATCTGTGGCTCCCACATCTATAGTTACCAATTGATGTAAGTGGCCCCAAACCCCGTCTTTGGCCTTCCATTTTGAAATGACTAGGTGATAGCATGTCTTTCAGGGTATGGTCCCGCTTAGGAATAACATTGATTCCTTGGCTCAATACTCTGAAAAAGTGCTCATCGCCATAGAGGATGGACAGAAACTTTTTTACAATTCTAGATATTTCAAAAAATTGTTTGCTTTATCTGGTAGTAAGTGCCACTCTATCTGACCAGTTCTGACTTTTGTTTTTCTTTGCACTAGTCCTCAATAAATTCTCTATATTGCTCCCTTTTGCCCTCTGTAATGCTTTCTGTATAATCCTTACTTGTGGAGCAGTTTCTTCGAAGCCTCAAAAACTGTTCTATTAGTTTTTTTGGGTGACAGGAAGAGGCATGCAGGAGAGTATTACCACTACAAAGTTTACAAAAGATACTCGTGTTTATTACCTGATCTTCTACTGATAACATCACATCCAAAAATTCTAGTAAATCCCAGATTTAAGTCATTTTTGTTGATATCCTTCACAAAATTGCCAAATTCTTCCTGGGTACCTTGCCATATACACAGAAGATCGTCTTTATAGCGCATGTATAGCTTTAGATGTTCTCTCTGTTTTGCAGTAATGTGGGTTTCCTCCCACCACCCCATATATAAATTGGCAAACGAGGGGGAGAATTTTGCACCCATCGCTGTCCCTCGCCTTTGTAAATAGAAGTTGGCATCAAAGGTAAAGTAGTTATGTTCCCAAAGGAACCTGACAGCATCCAACAGGAACTGTATGAGTTCCTCTGAATAATCACTGTATTTTGTTAAGTGATACCGGATCGCCTGTATGCCTTTATCATGTGGTATCGAGGAATACAGGGAGACCACATCCAGTGTTCCCCATGTATTATTCTCCGCCCATCCAGCATCACTTAAACGTTGTAATACATGTGTGGTATCCCTAGTGTAACTATCTAATTGAACCACCAGTGGTTGAAGATATGCATCAACCCACTCTGAGGGATGTTCATTTAGGGAGCCAATACCGGAAATAATTGGTCTCCCCAAAGGAGGTCTCTCCTTCTTATGGACTTTAGGGACTTCCAATCCCTTTTGTACCAAACCTTCCAATACTGTCTGAAACTGTCTTGTAGGGAGGGTTTCCTTTTAATTTGACATATGCTTCCTGATCACTAAGTTGCCTAAGCGCTTCCGCTCTATACACTGTAGTATCTTGTATTACCACCATACCCCCTTTATCTGCATTTTTGATGATTATGCTCTGATCTCTTTTTAGAGCTCTCAGTGCCTGTTTCTCTTTCCTACTTAGATTAGTTAACTTACTGTCTTGTTCCTTTACTTTTTTATTAAGTTCCCATAAACTCTCCTCAACTTTTCTCTGGAATTGTTCCACTAAAGGGCCCCTCAATTGTATTGGATAGAAATCACTTTTATTTTTAAACCTCCTATTAATATCATTGTCCTGTTGGACACTAACCCCCCCCCCGATGTTAATGGGTTATTTTCCTGTCTTATTTGTAAGAAGTGTTTTTTAAGTACAACTCTCCATGTACAAAATTATTCACATCCACTTTCGTATCAAAAATAGTAAAATCTGGTGAAAAAGAAAGTCCTTTGTTTAACACTTGCACTTCTAGTGATGTCAGCTCCCTTGATGATAAGTTCAATACTTTTTCGGATGTTTCTTTCGTAGGACGTATCGGTGTACCATACATTTCCCTAAATGTAGAATTGCATTTTATATTCATATATTTCTTTAATTCCCTCCCCCAAACCTTTATTTTTAATTATCAGTTTATGTTCATATCCCTGAGTTATTTATGGTCTTCATGCCTCATCGTAAATGCAAATGACCCTAATATATAATCTCCTGCCTCTGTGGCCTTTCAGTTGGATTGTTCATATTGGAGTTAATGAGGTTTGTCTGTTTCTTTCTGTACATGGAGCGTAGAAGGATCATGTTGAATAGGTGATTAGAGTGGGAAGCACCTGTTTCGCCTATGTCCGTGCTGTGACTGCCAACATCTCTATCTGTTGCAATGCACAAGAGGAAAGGCAGACACATTGCTTTGCACAATTCGAAGGTACATTGTGGTTTCAGAGATATCACATTAATGAGAAACCTAATGTTTAATAATATAGTATGTCTCTCTAAAGGAAATTGATAATATTTGAAAAAAATGTATCCCTTTTTACCCCAGGACCATTTTTTTTCGACTGTGCTGGTAATCAACCATCTAGGCCTATCTTGCTTTGGAGTCTTAGAAAGCCAGTTTACTTCCTTGATTTCCTGAGCCTTCTGTAACGGGCCCGAAGGCGCAGTAATAGTGTAGACCAAAGAGGAGACCAAACCAAGTTCGAGGTACAAGAGGGTTTATCAAAAAGAATCGTCAAGGTACAGGCAAAAGGATCAGACCAGGCAGCAGACAACAGGAATCGTAATAACAGGCAAAAGTCGGTACACAAGAATCAAAAGCAGAATATCACACCCAGGAACTGACGAACAGGAACCTATAGTTGGGCAAGGACTGAAAGGGGGAGTGGGTTTATATAGTCCCAGAGTTGGCGCCAAATTTTGACGCGCTTGCGTCAGACGCAGACGCCAGCGTCCTCACGTTGACGTCTTGACGCCGGCGCCCGATTATGACGCCGACGTCCGTTCTGTCGCCGACAACCAATCCTGGACTGGGAAGGAGATGAAGTCATTGACCTGTGCCCAGCAGGAGCCATGTGGAGAGGCAGGCGGTCGCCATCTTGGACGCCATCTTGGAGACCTGGGGTAGGTTCCATTACAGTACCCCCCTCCTTAGGGGGGGCCTCAGGACCACCGAGTCTAGGGGAGAGAGGGAACAATTTGTGGAACCTACGAACCAAGATGGGCGCATGGACATCCGAGCTCTTGACCCAGGAGCACTCTTCGGGACCGAACCCTTTCCACTCGATAAGATATTGGAGAGTGCCCCTGGAAAGACGAGAATCCAAGATCCTTTTCACCTCGAATTCCTGATGATCATCAACCAGGACTGGAGCTGGGGAAGAAGAAGAAGAAGAAGAACAAGACACAGCAGGCTTAAGGAGAGAGACATGGAAGGCGTTCGGGATTCGCATCTCTGGAGGAAGTTGAAGACGAACCGCCACCGGATTGATGACTTCGATGACAGGGAAGGGACCAATGAATCTGGGACCAAGCTTTGGGGTAGGGATCTTCAGGCGGATGTTGCGGGTGGAAAGCCAAACCTTGTCACCAGGAGCGTAGGGTGGAGCGGGAATCCTCTTCTTGTCGGCAAACCTCTTCTGGATTAAGGAGCTCTTCTGCAAATTAGAGGCCACGGCAGCCCAAATAGCCATCATGTGGGCAGCCTGATCATTGGCGGCAGGAACATTGGTGAGAAGAAGATCCTGAGGGAACGCCAATGGATTTTGACCATAGACACAGAAGAAAGGGGACTGATGAGAGGAAGAATGCAAAGCGTTGTTATGGGCGAACTCAGCCCAGGGAAGGAGATCTGACCAGTCGTCTTGGCACAGGGAAACATGGCAGCGAAGAAACTGTTCCAAGGCCTGGTTCACTCTCTCAGCGGCTCCATTGGATTGTGGATGATAGGCAGAAGAAAACTGTAAAGAAATGTTGAGGGCTTTGCACAAGGATCTCCAGAATCTAGATACGAATTGTGAGCCACGGTCAGAGACGATCTCGGCAGGAAACCCATGAAGACGGAAAATATGCTGGATGAAAAACTTGGAAAGTTCAGGAGCCGAGGGAAGCTTATGGAGGGGGATGAAATGAGCCATTTTGCTGAACCTGTCAACGACAACCCAGATAACAGTGTGACTGGAGGAGACAGGCAGATCCACAATAAAATCCATGGCAAGATGAGTCCAGGGACGAGATGGAATGGGTAAAGGAAGAAGGAGTCCTTTGGGAGGGGAATGTCCAGACTTGGAAATGGCACAGATGGTACAGGAAGAAACAAAGTCTCTGACATCCTTTCTCATGGAAGGCCACCACACCAGGCGAGAAAGGAGTTCGGTAGTCTTCTCCACTCCGGGATGACCAGCCTGTTTAGAACTGTGAGCCTGGGATAAAATAGACTGGCGACAATCAGGTGGAACAAATGCAACCCCCAGAGGAATGTTGTCCGGAGCAGAGGCCTGAGCGGAAAGGATTTGTGAAGCCAAGGAAGGAAATAAGGCAGCGACAATCTTGGAAGAAGGTACAATGGGTTCGGGATCTTCGGAGCAGGGAATTTCAGGAACAAAACTTCTAGACAAAGCATCCGCCTTTCTATTTCTAGAGCCAGGACGAAAGGTGATGATGAAGTTAAAACGGGAAAAGAACAGTGACCATCTGGCTTGACGAGGATTTAGACGTTTGAGGGATTGGATAAATTCGAGGTTCTTATGGTCTGTAAAGATGGTCACGGGAATGGAGGATCCTTCCAATAAATGTCTCCACTCTTCCAGAGCGAGTTTCACTGCCAGTAACTCACGATTCCCCACATCGTAGTTTTGCTCAGAAGAGGAAAATTTCTTAGAGAAGAAAGCACAGGGATGTAACTTCCCATCCAAGGAAGATCTTTGAGACAAGACAGCTCCAGCTCCCACATCTGAGGCGTCGACTTCGAGGAAGAAAGGAAGAAGAATTTCGGGGTGTCTGAGAATAGGTGCAGAGGAAAAGGCAGTTTTCAGGGATTCAAAGGCTTCTAAGGCTAGAGGAGACCAGTGCTGTGGTTTACCCCCTTTGCGGATAAGGGCCAAGATGGGAGAGATCTTGGAAGAGAAACCTTTAATGAATTGTCTGTAATAATTGGCAAAGCCAATAAATCTTTGGATAGCCTTGAGACTTGTGGGGAGGGGCCAATCAAGGATTGCTGAAACTTTGGCTGGATCCATCTTAAAACCCTGCTGGGAGATGATGTACCCAAGAAAAGGAATGGAGGACACTTCGAATGAACACTTTTCCAATTTGGCGAAGAGATTATTCTTCCTGAGGCGAAGAAGAACTTCCTTCACTTGGGAGCGATGTTCGAGGAGATTTTTGGAAAAGATAAGTATGTCATCCAGATAGACAACAACACTTTGCCCCAACAGGTCTCTGAAAATATCATTCACGAACTCTTGGAAGACCGCGGGAGCGTTACAAAGTCCAAAAGGCATAACTAGGTATTCGTAATGCCCATCTCGGGTATTGAAGGCGGTCTTCCATTCGTCCCCTTCACGAACTCTAATGAGGTTATAGGCACCCCGAAGATCCAGCTTGGTGAAGATCTTGGCCCCTCTTAATTGATCAAAGAGTTCGGAGATGAGGGGGAGAGGGTAGCGGTTTTTAATGGTGATTTTATTTAACCCCCTATAGTCAATGCATGGTCGCAACCCTCCGTCCTTCTTTTCTACAAAAAAGAATCCAGCACCGGCAGGGGAGGAAGAAGGGCGGATGAAGCCTCTTTGGAGATTTTCCTGGATGTAAGTCTTCATGGCAGCCGTCTCAGAGGGGGAAAGAGGATAGGTGCGACCCCGGGGAGGCATGGAACCAGGAAGGAGTTCAACCGGGCAGTCGTAGGGTCGATGAGGAGGAAGGGTCTCTGCAGAGCCCTTATTGAAGACATCAGCAAAATCCTGGTAGATGAGTGGAAGGGACAACTTGGAAGAAACAGAAGAAGCTTTGACAAGAGGTGTAGCAGGCAGACAGTTCTGTTGACAATAGGGGCTCCAGCGGGAGACTTGAGTAGAGGACCAGTCAATGACTGGGTTATGGGCGCATAACCAGGGGAGCCCCAAAACGAGTGGAGTTGAAGGGCAGTCGATGAGAAGAAACGCCAATCTCTCCAGATGCATGGAGCCCACTCTAAGAGAAAGTTCAGCGGTGGTTTGGGAAATGATGGCTGAAGACAAAGGGCGGTCATCAATAGCCAGGACCCGCAGAGGATTGGCCAAGGATTGTAGAGGAACCGCATGACGAGCAGCAAAAACTCTGTCCATGAAGTTTCCGGCAGCACCAGAGTCCAGGAAAGCTTGCACTGGAACTTTTTGGGAACCAAATTGGATCTGTGCCGGGAGAAGGAAACGTTGAGAAGAGGGTTGGGGAGAATGACAAACACCACCCAGATAGGTCTCCCCAAACCTACCTAGGTGCTGGCGTTTCCCGGCTTCAAAGGACACTCATAGGCGAAGTGCGACTTGCCCCCGCAATACAGGCATAGGCCGGCAGCCCTTCTCCGTAGCTTCTCCTGTTCCGAAAGACGAGCCCGTCCGATCTGCATGGGTTCCTCAGAAGATGGAGTAGAGGAAGCAGAAGCCGCAGGAGTAGGAGAGGGGAGAGTAGAAGCCGGACTGAAGAGTAGGGGTCTCTGGAAGCGAGGAGCCAGGGAGGACTGAAACCGGGGATATTTCTTTGAACGCTCTCTGTCGAGCTCGAGTTGAAATTCCCTCTGACGGGTGTCAACCTTTATAGCCAACGCCACCAGATCCTCCCACCGAGAAGGAATTTCCCGGGAGACCAAGTCATTCTTGATCCGTATGGCTAGGCCATTGTAAAAGGCGGCATGGTACCCATCATTGTTCCAGGAGGTCTCTGCTACTAGGGTGCGGAACTCAATAGCATACTCCGCAACAGAGCGAGTGCCTTGCTGGATCTGGAACAGGCGAGCAGAGGATGCAGTAGCTCGGCCAGGGGCGTCAAAAACGACCCGAAGTTCACGAATGAAGGCACTGGCGTCATCAATCAAAGGATCCCTCTTTTCCCACAAAGGTGATGCCCACTCCAAAGCCTTCCCCTGCAGGCGAGTAATCATGTACCCCACTTTAGCTTGTTCGGACACAAACTGACCTGGCAGCAGGGCGAACTGGATCTCGCATTGGTTGATGAAACCTCTGCACGCATCCGGATCGCCGCTGTAGAGGGGAGGCGCAGGAATACGGGGTTCCGAAGGCTGACGTGGGCTTGCAGGAACGGCCACAGGGACCGGGACCACAGGTGACAATGCCGACAACTTGTCCAGAATAGCTTCGAGAGCCTGGCCGAAGTGTGACTGCTGGGCTTCATATGACTGCATGCGGGAAGCCAAACCGCGGATAGCGCCACCGACATCAGGTGGAGCTGGAGTCTCCTCCGAAGGGTCCATGGCCCAACTATACTGTAACGGGCCCGAAGGCGCAGTAATAGTGTAGACCAAAGAGGAGACCAAACCAAGTTCGAGGTACAAGAGGGTTTATCAAAAAGAATCGTCAAGGTACAGGCAAAAGGATCAGACCAGGCAGCAGACAACAGGAATCGTAATAACAGGCAAAAGTCGGTACACAAGAATCAAAAGCAGAATATCACACCCAGGAACTGACGAACAGGAACCTATAGTTGGGCAAGGACTGAAAGGGGGAGTGGGTTTATGTAGTCCCAGAGTTGGTGCCAAATTTTGACGCGCTTGCGTCAGACGCAGACGCCAGCGTCCTCACGTTGACGTCTTGACGCCGGCGCCCGATTATGACGCCGACGTCCGTTCTGTCGCCGACAACCAATCCTGGACTGGGAAGGAGATGAAGTCATTGACCTGTGCCCAGCAGGAGCCATGTGGAGAGGCAGGCGGTCGCCATCTTGGACGCCATCTTGGAGACCTGGGGTAGGTTCCATTACACCTTCCAACTTAACCAAAAATGGTCTTCCTCAGAATGCTGGGTCCAGGAGATGACATTGATATGATTTTGAAATATAAATGCATGATTTAAATATCTCAAACAATATAAATGCCGTGTTTTTAATGCATGTCCACATCTGTGGCCAATTAATATTCTTTAGGACAATCTTTAGGACAATCCCTATTTCTTAATCACTCTATTGTTGCTGCTGTTGACACTCTTGTTCGTTTGTAAAATTGATACAATATAATTCCTTTAACCAGAACATCCTCAGTCCATTCAGGAATACAAGATTGCTTATCCCCTGCTTATTCACAGCAACTTGGTGCAACAGCAGATGAATCAACAGTATTCTTCCTAGGAGGTTAGGCAGTATGTTCAAAACTGCCCTACCAAATCTGGCATGCCGGGCCAGCTTTAAGCTAACCCATGAACTAATGATTTCTGCGCATTCCTGTGACCTATCCTACAGCGCAGTTGTCCAAGCAACCAGGTGTCAGTGGTCCCTCATGCTGCTAAACTTTTGGCCTATTTCATGGACATTCCATATTTCTATGAGAGCAAAGAGGCTAAATAGGAATAATAGATTATAGTATGTATAACTAAAGAGACTAGGAGAATAGAGGTTGAGTGAGGAGAGGAAGAATAATAGTACTGAGAGTGGGCCCCTGGTCTAAATGTTCTTGGTGGGCCCCTGGTCTAAGGTTTTTGGGTGGGCCCCTGGTGTCCCAGTCCGACACTGTTTGCACCGAATTTTATGTTCCCCCATGAGCCTTCTAAATAAGTTGGGGTAGAGTCAATGCTTTAAGTTCCAGTCCAAGAGCTCATATTTATTAGCACAGTCTAGCTTTCCCATAGTACCTTGCTTGAAGAACAGCAGCCTCTTCCGTGTGACTGACTTTGACTATATTTATGTATACTATACAATTATGTAACTAGTATATACTTATTTTACATGCGACCTTCAGCAAGGGGCTGTATTATCTTAAAACGCCTTAATACAGCAATGATTGGTGCCGTCTATTACTGCAATTTGAATTGACGAACGGTTTGAGGCTGGAGACCGTTGGACGAGCATCATACAAAAGCTTCTTGGAGGTGAGGGTGCTGACTATGTAAATCGTGAACCTTCAGCAAGGGGAACAAACACCAGAAAACTTCAAAAGAGCCTGGCACAAGCCTGGACCCATGATGTAGTGAAACCAGAGTCAGATTGTAAAAGGGTTAAAAGGCTTACATTTTCCATAATTAAGAACATAGGCCTGACGCGTTTTGTGTCAACAAGTGACACTTAGGGGCAGATTTATCGAAGTAAGAATTTTCGAAGTAAAAAAATTCAAAGTCATTTTTTGGGTATTTTGACCATCGAATAGAATACTATGACTTCAAATTTACTTCAAAGGAAATTAGTTTGAATACTCGATAATCAAAGTACTGTCTCTTTAAAGAAACTTCGACTTCAATATTTCGCCAAATTAAACCTGCCGAAGTGCTATGTTAGCCTATGGGGACCTTCTACAACCATTTTCTAAGTCTTTACACATCGAAGTAAAATCGTTCAATCAAACGTTTGATTCAAACGATTTAATCGTTCAATCAAACGATTTTACTTAGATCGTTCAATGGCCAAATTCGGTGAAAAATACTTTGACTTCGATATTCGATGGTCGAATTTCGAAGTATTTTTTACTTTGAAATTCGACTCTTGATTATTTTAATGAAAAGAAGAGCTGTGTTGCAGGTATTTACTGTAGCTATTGAAACAGGGCACATGGGCAGTACAGAAAGTTGTGAAAAAGTTCTGTACTCTTCATGCACTTGGCCAGGGTGGTGATTAGCATGAATGGCAAATGGAACACCCATGCTGGTACAATTTTGAAAAACAGACGCATTATTCTGGGGTGGGAGGTAAACAAATAGAATTGATGGGGGTGCTGTGCAACTTGGTTTCTCCATTCATTCTACTTTTCCTTTAATGGGTTTTGTTTCATGCCTAATTAGATATAACGCAAACACTAATTCAATGGAGTGGTGAGGCCGGTTCAACTCTACATCAGTCATGGACAGCGTTATCTCTACATATTTAGCCTCGTTAGCAATAAAGGAGTTAATGAATTAAGACCTGACCTCTACCCACCTCTCCATATGCAAATTAATTCACTCTTTTTTTTTCTACTTAGAATGAACAGAGCTTGTTTTTAATGACTAGGTATGAGAAATACTCACGATGATGGCAAACAGCCGTAGACTTGAGCGAGCTGCACCTGCTACTTTTTGTGTTGATAAATCACGTAGGAGGAACGATAGGACAATAAACAAAGCCACAATATCCTCAATCAAAGGATTCAATGGAACAAACTTTGACAGCAATCAACTGGAAGTCAACCTTTTACCCAGAACAAAGGGTCATTATGCCTGATAACCGTTATGCATTTATTTAAATACCACCAATTTTAACAAATCTGCAGCACATTTAGAATACATGCTGCTCACGCTGCCTAGTAACTGTTGGTACCATCTTTAACTTTGCATAGAAACATACTTTATTTATAACACTAAATGCATCTCCCACTAACTATGTAGTATAAAGGATAAATGAGACCTACTTAGTGTAGTGCAGGGGGAATATTGTGTAGGTTACATGTAAGAATTGGTAGATACATATTATCTACGTTTACATTCGGGATACCCAGTCCCTGACTCGCATCTCTTGCACATCTGAAAATCAGTCAAGGGTATTTTACGGTTTGCAAAGGGCAAAATGGATGCAACCTGCCTTATTTTTTGTGCTCTGTGTCCTGCACATCTGTGAATTTTCACAGGTTTCTGCACTCCAAAACAGAGCAATCCTTTGATGAATTAATGAGGAGCAAAACATAGGTGGCCACCTTATTTGCTCTACTTGTCTCCTAACTTGTTATGGTAGGGGACATCAGCAGGTGTAGGCCTCGGTGAAGTCTTAGTCCTACCACCTATCTCTATGGTCTTGCTCTTGTGAGTTCTGTGCTCTGTACCTATTGCCAGATTTCTTGTTAGCCAGACCCCGGATAGGGCCAGCTGTGATATTGTTACTTAGTCCTTCCACTACATACCGACTGGTCTTGCTGCTTTCCCAGTGATTCATCTATACTCCTGTTGTTGCTTTCCCTAGGATACATTTTTTAGAAGCAACCAATTAGGCTCAAAAATCATTGCAGGTAATTCTGTTGTTGCTTCGGATTAAAGGAGAAGGAAAGTTGTTTACCACTTGGGGGTGCCAAATGTGAGGTACTCCAAAGTGAGTGCTTCTCTTCCCATCCCCCTCCACATCTATTCTATTATTACCTGCTTCTGTTTGATATTTTTTCACCCTATTTTCAATGTAGCAAACTCTTGTATTTATTTCCGTTCTCACTTTTTTATTTTAATGTTTCCTTTTTATATATATTTTGCCCAAAGAAGACATCTTGGTATTCTGCAAGTGTACAGCACTTTTCTTTTTTGAAGTTAGCCCTTAAAGGTATCACTTTTGTTGTCTTTAAAACAAAGATATCCACTTTAACCTGCTTTTTTTTTAGCTAACACATTGCCGGCTTGTTTTATAGGATTATCTGGGGAGAAGGATATATCTCCACGACACAGCTTCAGATTTGGAGACCTTCTCCTGCATGCCTACTCTTGCCTTTCTGACTATTCCCAAGTGCTTATCACTACATAGCAGCTAAAGAGAAAAGCTTGCTTGTAGGCAGTAAGAGTTTCAATAAAGTCAAGATTCCTTAAATTCAGAAAGAAGCAAAGACAGAAATAATGAAGACAACTGCAGAAGAATCAAGGCCATGACTTGAGGAGGAATGATTAAAGGGCACTCTCAGTGTCACTGGCAAAGAGAATTTCAAATGCATCCAAGGCCAAGCTGTATAAATAGCTACTTAATGCTTTTGCTACTTCCTGGCTATACTTTTTGAGAAGCAACATTTTATAACTGCAAAAGAAGGAAACTATTATTTTTGTATTATTTTATTTCCCTGCAAATATACCATATACTGTTTATAAATGGAGATACCAGTATAATTATTATCAGTCTTGCAACCAAGGCATTGCATAGTTATATAACTTTTAGTATAAAAAATAGTAACAGGTTAGGTTGAAAAAAGACACACCTCCATCAAGTTAAAACTTTCATGTCTATTTATAAGCCGCCTAACTGCTAGTTGATGGAGGAAACCTCTCCAATTTGCCTCAGAGGAGGAAAATTCCTTCCTGACTCCAAGATGGCAATCGGACCACTTCCTGGATAAACCTGTACTATGAGCTATCTTCCATAACCCTGTATTCCCTCACTTGCTAAACACCATCCAACCCCTTCTTAAAGCTATCTAATGTATCAGCCTGTACCACTGATTCAGGGAGACAATTCCACAATCTTCATGACTGATTTTTCCTTGTGGTACAATCCATACAGTCGTAACGGTTTGCACCTCAATGGAAGGGGGTCCACTGTGCTAGGGGAAAGCATGGCTAAGAGGCTGGAGGAGTGTTTAAACTAGGCAAGGGGGGTTCAGTTAAAGAATTATGGGGAAGCTAGGGGTAAGGGGTCATGGAGAGGAGTGAGGGGGCATACAGTTTACCAGCTAATGAGGTCCCTCTGTTACAAGGAAAACAGACTAATACTAACTTAACATATAATTCTACACTAAGTAATGCAAATTTCAAAAGTAAACGTAGTAACCTCCACTGTATGCTGGCAAATGAGTTTGTCAGGTAAACTGGGAGACCTAGAATTAATTGCATGCTCTAAAAATTATGATATAATTGGTATCACTGAGACCTGGTGGGATAACACATGTGACTGGATTTTGAATTTAAATGGTTACACCCATTTTAGGAGGGACAGAGGGATTAAAAAGGGTGGAGGAGTGTGTTTGTATGTAAAGCCTGAATTAAAGCCATGCGCTAAAGAAATAAACATAGCTGGCACTGGTACAGGTGTAGAATCCCCTGGGTAGAGATTTTGACTGGGCAAAAGGTTATAAAGAAAATTATCATTGGTGTATGTTATAAACCACCTTGTATAAGTGATGAGTATGAAGCCCAGCTACACTTGCAGATACAAGCGGCTTCACAACTAGGTGAAGTTATTACTATGGGTGACTTCATTTATCCAGACATTGACTAGGTGTAAGGAATCACCCTGGTGGTCTAGTGGGCGGCGGGGTCCCCCAACACTTCTCCGGCGGGGATGTTATTGAACCTTGCTTAGTCTGACCATTCTGAACGCTGTATCCTGACCCTTGCCTGCTTGGTTATCTTGAACTCTCCTAGCTGACCTTTGCCTGTCTGACTATTCTACACTCTCCAGTCTTGATTCCAGCCTCTCTGACTATTCTACACTCTCCAATCCTAATTCCCTGCTTGAGCTGGCCCGGCCTGCCTTCCTGGTGGTGTTCTTCCATTCAGTATCCTTGGTGAGACGATCATGCCCCTTTGCTCGTCCAGAACCTATAGCTTTGTTCCTCTCTTAATAAGACCTGGCGGCATCCAATTAGCCGAGGACTCCTCCCGAGGTGAAAGGCGGCTGTTAAAGGCAGAAGCAAGAGCAGAGACTAGGGAGCCGAGCACTGGTTCTGGATTTAGGGTGCCGTTCGTGACACTGAAAAAGCTAGTAGGTTTGCAAATATGTTGAATGACAACTTTTTATTCCAGCTCGTTCAAGAACCTACTAGGAAAACTCTCTTTTGGATCTTGTAAAAACTAATAATAGTGAACTCATCTCTAGCATTTGTGTGGATGAGTATTTAGTGAAAAGTGACCATAACATGGTCTCCTTTGAGATTCTGTTACAGAGACAATTCTATAAAGGAGTAGCTAAAAAAAAAAAAAGCTACCGAACCCAATGTTAACCTATGGTGAAGGTCCCCATAGGCTTGGCTAAGTTTTTTTGGTCGAAGGATAATCCTTCAATCGTTGTATTGAAATCCTTCGAATCAAACGATTATTCCTTCGATCGTTCGATCGCAGTATTTGCGCAAAATCCATTGACTTCGATATTCGAAGTCGAAGGATTTTCATTCCCAGTCGAATATCGAGGGTTAATTAATTTGCTGAATTTGCCCCCAAATGTCCTTTTGTTAGAAACATTTTAGTTGGCCTTCAGTTTTTATTATTATTTTTTTTAATGAATTCTTCTACCTCTTTCCTACTTTCAAATCACTGTCACTGACAGTGACCCCAGCAGCAAAAATATTGTTTGTTTATTTTATTTATTACTTATTTTTTAAACATCCTGGTTGCTGGGGTAAATTTGACCTTCATTTTTTTTTTCCTGTAAAATTGAAAGTTTGAAGAATGGAAGAAAACATTGGACCATTTTTCATTAAGGTAACAAACCCAATGATACATTTCCCTATATGTGTCTTGTTGCTTTCAGAGTATCTGTGGAATTTCAATTGTTCCAGTTGGAACTCATCCTCATGGGAGAAAGACTAATGGCACAAGAATTGCATTCTTCACCAGTGAAGAATGTCAGCAGATAGTTCACCTAGTGTGCCTTGAACCTAAAAGATTTTTATCTCCACATAGCTTGGACTCAAATGAAATACTCCTTATCCAGGAGAATGGCAGGAGCTCCTTCTATATTGTGTCCTTCAGTGTAGAGTACACGTAATGCATAAATTCCCTAATAGGAAGCAGGCACTTAGGCCTTGAAATGATCAACACAATTTACAAAAAAGAAAAATAAGCTGGTATAGAAAATGTTTCTGTAATATGAAAGTCTCAGGCAATATGTCACATCCTGTATAATACAAAAAACACTGTAACCTTGAGTATATCACCCCCTTGCAATTATATAGCATAACCCTTTATCTTCAGAAAGAAATAACTATACGACAACAGATCTAGGGGTTGATTAATGAAGATAGGTACTTGACTGCTCCAGTTCAGTTACCCATAGCAACCAAAAAGTTCTTTGCATTTTGTTTAGATTTTTCAAAGCTAATTGCTGATTTGTTGATTTTGATGACTAGGTAGCAATTTACTACCTATAGTAGTAAAGGAGACCTTAGTATACTTAGACTGTAGGGCTATTTGTGGAAACACAGTCCACCATTTATTTCTGTTAATTTTAACTTGATTTTCTGACATTCATGCTGACTGTTGAGCTGAAGTAATAAATGTAGCCGTAATCAATTTGCTTCTATTTTTGCCCTTTTCGGATTTTTCCGATTTTTGAACGGAAACCCAGCACAGATCAGGGATATCTTCGGGACTTCTCTTTTTGACTTATGTACAATCTCGGTAGGTCTGAGATGCCGGATTTTTGGGATTCTAAAGTTTCCATCCTCAGGGTACAATAAATCAAGAAAAACTCTAAAACATTCACTAAACATTCGGATTTTAGAATAAGAGTTTTTGGGATTCGGACTTAAGTAAATTAGTATATAAGTAGAATAAGGAAAAGACAAATGCTACCGTAGGTTTACTTTTTCTTTTGTTTTATAATTGTAATATTTATTGACTATTTCCCATGTGTTTTGCATAGACTTGTCTCACTCCCTATGAATCTCGTTGGTGTCAGTCGCTTCTTCAGCCTTAAAGTTTCTGCCCATAGTTCATCTTATTTTATGACCGAGTGATTATGCTACTGAGCTGTGTGTAAGATGCGCTCCCCCAATCTGTCGGAGCATCTGTTTCCCGGCGTTTGGATGCAGTCAGAAAATGTTTTGCCTAACAATTACCGTAAGGCAACATTACAGTTTGATCGTCCATGGTCTGCTCATGAATTATACCAACGAGTGCTTCATTTAAAGTCTGGATAATGATTGTGCATGCTTTTTGATTAAATGCTGCATAGCAGGGCATCTCTGCAAATGGCTTTTCTCTCTTCCTTATCTTTCCAGTTCTGTTGCAGTTGGCAAGCGATACGTTGCCAGACGATATCACCATGTCGGTGGCATACCTGTTGGCATTAATGCAGGTATGTTAAATAAATGCTTTGTATCTGCTAAGCCCGGTCTTTGATTGTCACCTGTTATTTATAGAGTTGTTATATATGTTGCAGTTTGTCCAGTACATAAGGGTAATGAAGCTGATACGTTTGCAAGAGGTAACAGGGACCCGACTCATGGATCTTACTAATGAGTCTACTGACGTGTCTAATGGGCCACATTTTCAATTTTTGGCTGAATTATATGCTACCTAATAATGTTTTGGCTGGATAACGATGGCAGAATAGTAAAGCCTGGCAGGCAGCTCCTGACTGTACATAAGGGTTACCCAACATTTATTTCTGGTATGATAGAATAAGTATAAAAATGCCAATTAATTGGTTGTCCATTAGAATAATAGTAAAAAAAAAAAAGTACTGATCTCGCCATCTATAAAATATCCACTGTAGGTGTGGAATCTGGCTTAAAAGAGAACTTGAGCCCAAAAAAATGGAGAGTGATAGAAATGCTATATTTTATACAATGAACTTAATGTACAGTACCAGCATAGTGCAAATATTATTTATTTTTTACTTTTTATTCTACTGACTGTTTTTGTTTGTACTCTTTAGAGTTACTTGTTTTCATCTATGTATTTTAACCCAGTCAATAGCTTGTAAGTAGTTATGGGCAAATAAATTCATCAGGTGCGCGTCAGAATAGTCACACGCTTAAACATTGTCGCACGTTAAAGTTATTCGGACGCCCATTGACTTTAATGCATTTGGCCGAAATAGGCCCACGTGCAACAATTGTCGCTGGCGTCTGAACTAAATAATTCAAGTCTAATTCTAAAATGATTTTGACACCCATTGACTTCAATGCATTTCACAATTTTTTTTTCAGCGAAGCGAAACGGGACAAATTCACCCATCACTACTTGTTAGTATTAATATTTGTTAGTAGATTCAGAATTATGCCATTAGGTGGCACAGTACAGTAAACTCTACAATCAGAGAACACTTTTGGGTAAAATCCTTGTAAAATTGCATTGATGAAAAAGCTCCACATATCATTGAAACAAGCCTTTTCATCATTATTACTCCTGTCTTCCTAATGATAATACAGTGGAGCACAGTTCTTTCATGTAGATGGTCATATATGTAAAAATATGATAAAAGTGTATGGTCTACTGTGTATCCTGTGCTTGAATGGCTGCCCCCATGGCTACACAGCAGCTTGTTTATATAAACTATAGTAGTACTTATCTGTTATCTACTGTGTATCCTGTGCTTGAATGGCTGCCCCCATGACTACACAGCAGCTTGTTTATATAAATTATAGTAGTACTTATCTGTTATCTACTGTGTATCCTGTGCTTGAATGGCTGCCCCCATGGCTACACAGCAGCTTGTTTATATAAACTATAGTAGTACTTATCTATTATCTACTGTGTATCCTGTGCTTGAATGGCTGCCCCCATGGCTACATAGCAGCTTGTTTATATAAACAATAGTAGTACTTATCTGTTATCTACTGTGTATCCTGTGCTTGAATGGCTGCCCCCATGGCTATACAGCAGCTTGTTTATATAAACTATAGTAGTACTTATCTGTTATCTACTGTGTATCCTGTGCTTGAATGACTGCCCCCATGGCTACACAGCAGCTTGTTTATATAAACTATAGTAGTACTTATCTATTATCTACTGTGTATCCTGTGTTTGAATGCCTGCCCCTTTTTAGTATGTATAGAATGGCCCGTTCTATGCAACTTTTCAATTGGTCTTCCTTATTTATTTTTTATAGTATTTTAATTATTTAAAACACTATTGCAAAAAAGATGCGAGGACCTCCAATAATAGGGAAGCAATGAATTAAAAAATTTGAAAATTTATTAGGACATAAAATAAATAGATTTTTATGTCCTAATAAATGTTCTAATCTTTTAATTCATTGCTTCCCTATTATTGGAGGTCCTCGCATCTTTTTTGCAATAGTGTTTTGGATTTGCACCCTGGGACTGGGGTGAACTGTGAGTAAACCCTCCATAACTAATTCAACAAATTTAATTTTTGTATTTTTTGACTTATTGATTATTATTTCCCTGGGTAGTACCGTATATATACTCTCCTTGTGTGGCATTATCACAAACCTTGTTATTATATATATTTTAATTATTTGCCTGATCCCATCTAAAACAAGTACTCTGTAAGGCTACAAATGTATTGCTACTTCTTATAACTCCTCTTTCTAATTATGTTCTCTCTTATTCACATACGAGTCTCTTATTCAAATCAGTGCATGGTTGCTAGGGTAATTTGGACCCTAGTAGCCACATTGCAAACTGGAGAGCTGCTGAATAAAAAGATAAATAACTCAAAAACCACATATAATAAAAAATGAAAACCAATTGCAAATTGTCTCAGAATATCACTCTCTACATCATACTAAAAGTTAATTCAGAGATGAACAAACCCTTTAAAGCTGTCGTGATCATCTACAGGTATCCAAGAGAGGGATTTGGGAGGGCAGTAGACAGAAGGGGGCTGCAAATTAAAATTTTTGATGCTAGGCTTATCTACTCCCTGAAGTGATGTCACATTTAGTGATGACATCACTTTCAGGTGTATGGGTGCAGGTCAGCTTCCTGATTGTTGTTGGGGTCAGCACAGGAAGAGTTGTGCTGGTTGGTTCTGGTTCAGGTCTTCACAACCAATCCCACACATGTCTCTATTCCTTGTAGCTATTGAATGCCAAGGAAAGCTGGACACCATTAAATAATTTTTAGTGCTGTGAAGCTTATAATCTATGGTGCTAGGACCAGAGTATCAATTCCAAAGATTCTATGTCTACAGTCCATATTCTATGCTGCAGCGTTGTCTTCATGGTAAATCACAACAAAGCAGATCACCGTGGCATTCTTTCTTGGAGACCTTCATTAGGGAGTAAGGTCTCTGGCCATTAAGGAAAGAGTAGCCCATTAACCTGGAGCCCCTTTCACTTCGGAGACAATTGAAGGCACAATCACAAGAACCAGCAGTCAGAGCCAATGTCCACTCACAGAGCCACTTTAGCTACATTTAAAGGGCAACTTCATCACACATGCAAGCTACGCCCCTTGTCTTGACACTGCATCTCCATCACTTAAAGTGTGTGAATTTAAATAACATTGTGGATGAAATCGATAAATGTTCATTTCATTATTCTAATGACGTTGGGGGAAAAAAAAGATTAGTTTTAATGAGGTAAAAGAGGTTTGGAAAAGGTGTTAATTAGTCAAGCTTCAGTCACTTGCTCATTGTTCCATGGTGCATGGCAGGTGCTCCAACATCAATGGGTGTAAATCAAAGTCTTGCGTGTTTCCTTCAGCCAAGTCAGTCCCGTCTCTCATCTTTCCTAGGTGGTTGATGCCAACAAGTGCTTTGAAAAGCAATCGCATTCAGCTTTATCTCTCCAGCTGGCGGCTTATTACTATAGCCAGCAGATCTACGCTCATTTGGCTCCATGCTTCAAGGACAAGTGCCATCCTCTCTACGGGGTGGTTTTCATTCGGCTGTATTTCTCTCACAATGCAGGTGATCCGCTGAAAATCCTTACAACATCAGTTACATCTAATTATAAAGCTGACTGCTATCACTCTGGCGAATGGGCTGCCATATTGTCTCCTGTTTATTGCCGCAGTGTAACGTTTCCCGTATCTTTTCTGCCGTAGAGCTTAGGTTAGCAATGATCGCCATGCATGTTGATAACTACCAAGAAGTTAACACTTTGAAGTCCTCATGTTTTTTTTTTTCACTGTAGGCTTTGTACAAAGGTATATCAGGAATGGCCTTTGTTGAGTGAATGCCCAGATGATCAAACCGTTTGCAGATACTCTTTTACCCAATTCATTTGGATCTGTGTATCTACTGTAGGCCAGGTATGGTCGCAGAATTAAAGGAGAACTCCGGCTTCCAAACCAAAATTTGATAAAGAGGCCACATAACACAGAAACCCCTAATATACCCATCACAGATACCTGTTTCTTCAAAATGTATGAATAAATGCCATATTCTAAGCTGAAATCCAACTGTTAACAGTTCTTCTCTTTCTGCATCATTTGAAATCCTGGCAGGGAAGGAGGGACTAAACACTGATGTTACAAAGTGTAACAACTTCTCCACAGCTTACAGACAGCATGCAGGAACTACATAACCCACAATGCATTGCGCTGTGATGTTCCATTCCTTCTTGAAATCATGTGTGCAGGGAATTGTGGGGGTTGGAGGATGCAGGCTGAGGACAGCTGGCTGTTGATACAAAGTAACAGTAGTCAGCCAGCTCAGCAAAGTAGTCAGACAGACCTGCATGAGAGCAGGGGGCTAGGCTTAGGGAACTGTTCCAAACCATTAAAAATCATGAAAAGTCTGTACCGTATATACTCGAGTATAAGCCGACCCAAGTATAAGCCGAGGTACCTAATTTTACCTACGAAAACTGGGAAAACTTATTGACTCTAGTATAAGCCTAGACACAACTACAGCCCTGTCTCCCAGCAGCGCACATTCTGCCAAAGCGACCCCCCCAGCGCTCAACCGAACTTCTTTGCAAAGTTGATGGTGACAGAGAATTGCCAAACGGATTACTGTGCGCATTGTCCCACTGTCCCACTACCATGTGCAGAGGGTGAGTGTGATATTGCCATCACTGTTAATCTTTCGTATAACCAACAGAGGGCGCTGTGTGATATTGCAGTCACTGTTATTCTTTTATATAACCAACAGAGGGCGCTGTGTGATATTGCAGTCACTGTTAATCTTTCATATAACCAACAGATGGCGCTGTGTGATATTGCAGTCACTGTTATTCTTTCATACAACCAACAGATGGCGCTGTGTGATATTGCAGTCACTGTTATTCTTTCATATAACCAACAGATGGCGCTGTGTGATATTGCAGTCACTGTTATTCTTTCATATAACCAACAGAGGGCGCACTGTTATTCTTTCATATAACCAACAGAGGGCATTGTGGGATATTGCAGTCTCTCCCCAAGGGTACTGTTGGTATAGGAATGATTAAAAGTGACTGCAATCTCAGCTACTCTCGTCTGGTACCGCTGACCCGAGTATAAGCCGAGGTAGACTTTTTCAGCACATTTTGGATGCTGAAAAACTCGGCTTATACACGGGTATATACGGTATATTTTTTAATTGATGTATATTGCAAATTTGCTTGAAATTATGTTTACTTTTCAAAAAGCTTCAGTTATGTGTGTATGGTGTTCCCCTTTCAGCAAAGTAACATCCATTCAGAAGAGCAATTGTCAAATCCATACTGGATATTAAATCCTAAAAATCGCATGCATGTTGATAACTATCAAGAAGTTAACTCTTTAAAGTCCTCATGTTTTGTTTTCTTCACTGTAGGCTTTGTACAAAGGTATATCAGGTATGGCCTTTGTTGAGTAAATTCCCAGATAGATCAAACTGTTTGCAGATACTCTTTCACCCAATTCATTTGGATGTGTGTATCTAGGCCGGCTAGGTGCACAAAATCAAGCAAGGTGACAACCATTTAGAGGAGGAACTGTCAAATCCATACTGGATATTAAATCCTAAAAATCTCATGCATGTTGGTTCATGGGTTGAAATTTTGCCAACTATTGTGGTTTAAGGTTGGGTGTGGGTCAGACTAGGAAAGTAAACTCCTCTACTGAGATGACGCCAGTGTGGGTCTTATGATGGCAACATTTTGTGGGTATGGATTGAGTTTTTTTTTCTGATCCACACATCACTATAGGGTAGTAGGTTACTTCAAGTCAATGTCAGCAGAAGTGTTTTGATTCAGGAAAAAATGTGAGGGTGAAGAACCCATAGAACATCTCAAGAATAATACATGAAATAAATTTTCATTCTCTACAGTTAAAAGGATATATTTGCTCAGCATTATTGGGTAAATGGGGGTTATGTAATAAAAGGCACTAAATTTGCATTAAGTTTGCCTGGGTACAGTAACCCATAGCAACCAATTAGCAGGCAGAAATTACTGGACACCTGTATAAAAGCAAACATCTCATTGGTTGTTAATGGTTACTGCTACTGGGGCAAACTTTTAAGTGCCTTTTATTACATATGGGGGCTTCACTTCAAAAAGTTTGGGGACTTGCCTATATGTATATGTAATGGATCTTTCCATAATTTGGATCTTCATACCTTAAGTCTATTAGAATGAAAACATTAAATAAACCCAATGGGCTGGTTCTGCTTCCATTAAGGATTAATTATTTCTTAGTTGGGCTCAAGTACAGATATGGGATTCGTTATCCAGAAACGAAGACTAAACCCAGACTAAACATCAGAAAACACGAACGTTAGACTTTAAACTTAGATTTTGGAAAAAAACGGTAAAAAATAAAAGATGGAAAGTAATTCAAAAAAATTCTTGATTTCTGGAAAAAAATCTGAAAACAACTCAACTGAAAAAGTGTTTGGAAGGTGAACAACCCCTTTAATAGACATGGGGCACCATTGGGCAGATTCCTAGCTTTATTCTCTGCCAGCAGACACTACACTTCATGGGACATTAGCACTAAGGTATAAAAGAAATCCTCTGTTGTAATATCTCTATGCAGAGCACAGTCTTAGTGACGTCACCTATAGAAAGCTCTCCTGTCTGTATAAATCCATATATGTGGCTTTCAGCTGCTCGGCGTCACTCAGGGAAATGCAATCATTTCTTCTTTATATCACACACATATTTCTCAGGCCCTAGATACAATTTTCCTTTATTCATGATTCTGTACAAAAATCCAATCTGCAATTCTGCACTAAACAGCTAATGGACGGAGTAAGTTCTTTGGACTGTGGGGCATTTTGTGAGTCAGTTATTTATCTTGTAGACATTCTTAGCACTCACAGCTCCACACTTAATATCTTGTATAATCTCAGTGCTTCAAATGTAATCATCCTGAGCCCCTGACTCCCGTCCCATAGGCAGAGACATGCCCTCGACTTCTGCCATTTTTGTAATATGCAAAAACAGTTAAAAGAACAAAAAAAGGGGGGTGCCAAGAATATGTATTGTAGTGTGTCCTCATATCCTTAGCCAAGATGCACATGAGCTGCACAACTGAACCCTGAACATCACTGGAACCCTCAATAACTATATATACAGGTATAGGATCCCTTATCCGGAAACCCGATATCCAGAAAGCTCCGAATTATGGAATGGCTGCCTTCCATTTTATCCAAATAATCCAAATTTTAAAAAATGATTTCCTTTTTCTCTGTAATAATAAAACATTAGCTTGTACTTGATCCCAACTAAGATATAATTAATCCTTATTGGAGGCAAAACCCGCCTATTGTGTTTATTTAATGTTTAAATGAACTTCTAGTAGACTTAAGGCATGAAGACCCAAATTACGGAAAGATCTGTTATCCAGAAAACCCCAGGTCCTGAACATTCTGGATAACAGGTCCCATACCTGTATATAAAACATTATACTTTTAAATGCTGATCAACTACATATTATCTATCTATCTATCTATCTATCTATCTATCAATCATCTATCTATCTATCTATCTATCTATCTATCTCTTTCTATCTCTATCTATCTATCTATCTATCTATCTATCTATCTATCTATCATCTATCTCTTTCTATCTCTTTCTATCTACCCCCTCTCCCTCTCTCTCTCTCTCTCTCTCTCTCCCTCCCTCCCTCTCTCTCTCTCTCTCTCTCTCTCTCTCTCTCTCTCTCTCTCTCTCTCTCTCTCTCTCTCTCCCCCTCTCTCTCTCTCTCATCTCTCCCACTCTACACTATCTATCTATCTATCTATCTATCTATCTATCTATCTATCTATCTATCATCTATCTATCTCTTTCTATCTACCTCTTCTCTCTCTCTCTCTCTCTCTCTCTCTCTCTCTCTCTTCTTATCGCTCTCTATCCATCTATCTCCCTCCCCCTCTCTCTTTATCTATTATCTCTTCTGCTCTGATCCATTGATCTATCTTTTCTGCTCTCTCTATCTCTCTACCTATCTTCCTCTCTCTATCTTCTATCTAACTCTCTACATTTTATCTCTCCTGCTCTATCTGTCTATCTATCTCTATATCATGCCCTCATCTCTCTCTCTCTCTCTCTCTCTCTCTCTCTCTTGCTCTATCATATCTACAGTATTTATCAACTCTCTATCTTTTCTGCTCTCTCTTTGTATATCTATTTGTCTGTTGACCCCTCTCTCTATCTTCTATTTATCTATCGATCAATCTATCTTTCTAATATCTCAGTACACAATCGTGTTGCTTGCTTCAGCTGGGCTTCAAGTGTACACTATGTTGTGCTCTGACATAAATGTTGATATTTTGTTGAATTGCTGTTCCTCCGCTGGAGTAAAAGTACATATACAGTAAGTACATATAAGGTTATCACAAGCTTCACTGTTGACATTAAGGGATCATGAGAAATGCAGCCCCCTTATTCTTCATAGCTAAATCCTGCCATGAATACGGGTTTCATTAGGAAAGGTACAAGTGGGGATAAATACAGGAACTAGAGTCTAAATCAGAATACAGAAATTTAATTATAAAACATAATTTAAATTTTCATTTCAAACTGCCTCATTCATAATCCAATTTTTTACCCCCTTGTGCAATCCGCGGCACACAATTATAGGGCAAAATGAAAATCTCAGACTGGAGGTGATTATTCATGAAGGAATTTCTCCTGCTTTTGTTATTGTCAGCAAATGAATTCTTCATAAACCGAATTGTCAGCTAATCACGGCATGTGCCGAGGCACCTCTTAATGCACGTTAATAAAAAGATATGTGTAAATGCTAATAAAGCTGTATCCCGGAGGGATTCGTCAAGGCTAATATGCCTTATTTATTCCATTTGCTTTATGGCTTGGCGTAATTTCACTTGCCTCCCGGTGAACAAATGATAAATCCTCAATACGGTGCTGTGGAAGGACCGCTGCGTTTATTGAGATTTGGTCCTTTCAAGATGCGACCAATGTGATATTATTTATAGTGTTTTTACACAGATTTCATAAAAGAACAAAACAAAACAAAAAACAAACACAGAAACGTGCAAAGCAGTAGGGAACAAAACCAGGAGCGATCCTGGTCCCTCCGCCACCTGAGGCAGCAGCAGTTGCTGCTGCCCCCCCTCCCCCGGAAATTCGCTCTTAAAGTACCAGAAGCAGCATTTTTGCTGCCTCTGGTACCCAGTGGGGACAGCCTCAACTTGCCTTATTGGCGAAGCACCCCTGAACAAAACAGTCGCTTTTTTTAGGCATAGTTACATAGTTAAATGGGGTTGAAAAAAGACAAAGTCCATCAAGTTCAACCCCTCCATATGAAACCCAGCATCCATACACACACCCCTCCATACACTCACATAAATTATATATATATATTTATATCTATACAAACTATAGAGCTTAGTATCAATAAACTTGGATATTATGTCTGTCCAAAAAATCATCCAAGCTATTCTTATAGTCATTAACTGAATCAGCATCACAACATCACCCTCTTAAGGACTGGAGTCCAAAACTGCACTGCATACTCCAGATGAGGCCTTACCAGGGACCTATAAAGAGGCATAATTATGTTTTCATCCCTTGAGTTAATGCCCTTTTTTATACAAGACAGAACTTTATTTGCTTTAGTAGCCACAGAATGACACTGCCCAGAATTAGACAACTTGTTATCTACAAAAACTCCATAGATCCTTCTCATTTAAGGAAACTCCCAACACACTGCCATTTAGTGTATAACTTGCATTTATATTATTTTTGCCAAAGTGCATAACCTGCATTTATCAACATTGAACCTCATTTTCCAGTTTTCTGCCCAGTTTTCCAGTTTAGACAAATCACTCTGCAAAGTGGCAGCATCCTACATGGAACCTATAGTTCTGCACAATTTAGTATCATCTGCAAAAATAGAAACAGTACTTTCAATGCCCACCTCCAGGTCATTAATAAACAAATTGAAAAGCAAGGGACCTAGTACAGAGCCCTGCGGTACTCCACTAACAACACTGGTCCAATTAGAAAATGTTCCATTTACTACCACTCTTTGTAGTCTATCTTTTAGCCAGTTCTTTATCCAGGTACAAATACTATGTTCCAGGCCAACATTCCTTAATTTAACCAGTAACTTTTGTGTGGCACTGTATCAAATGCAAAAGTCTAAGTAAATAACATCCACTGCCATCCCAGAATCAAGGTCCCTGCTTACCTTCTCATAAAAAGAGATTAAGTTAGTCTGACAAGATCTATTATGAATAGTATTATTTGCTATGAAGTCCAGTATCTTATCCTTTATTAACCCTTCAAAAAGCTTTCCTACCACTGACGTCAGACTAACTGGCCTATAGCCTTGAGGCTGAGAATGGGATCCCTTTTTGAATAGAGGCACCACATTAGCAATTCGGCAGTCTCTCGGCACTATGCTAGACCTCAATGAATCCTGAAAAATTAAGCGGTTTGACAATCACAGAGCTAAGCTCGCTAAGTACCCTGGGATGAATACCATCTGACCCCAGACCTTTGTTAATCTTAACATGTTCTAGTCTCTTTTGAATTTCTTCATGTGTGAACCATGCATCATTAGTTGTATTACTAGAATTGAGACTATTAATAAGGAAACCTTCATTATCTGGTTCCTCATTTGTGAAGACAGACGAAAAATATGAGTTCAGAATCTGAGCTTTTTTGTGTTCTCATCAACCAGCTGACCCCCTTCTGATATTAAACTTCCCATCCCTTCCTGCTTTTTTTTACTATTAACATATTTAAAAAAATATTTTTTAATTCTTTTTATGGCTTGCTGCAATATCCTTTTCCATATCGATTTTCGCTTGCCTGATAGCTTTTTTTGCATGATTTAGAATTTGGGCAGCAAGAAATAAAAAAAAAAAAGAAGTAGAAATTCCTTTTTTCTTAAAGCTTCTTAAAGCTTTTGCTTAAGAAAGAAATCCAGGTGGGTGATGAAAGGTGCTGAGCTGCCATTGTTAATACACCAGGCTGATGCCTCTACATGCTTTAACCATGCTATGGTTAAAAATGGAGGTTTTAAGAACAATTATTTAAGAACTCAACATCTTATTGGATTTGTGTCCCACTGTTTCTAAGCAACATACCCCACTCAGTTTGCAGACATTGTGCATGGGGGGTTCACAACGGCATAACTATAGAGGAAGAAGACCCCACAGTCGCAGGGGGGCTGAGAAACAGGAGGGACTAGACTTAGACTGTGGGGTCTGCTTCCTATATAGTTAATAAGAAAACCCCCTCCTCCCCAGCTATTCTTTTACCGGCAAGGAAGGGGATGCAAGTTGGGACAGGATGTGGGTGTGGTAGGGGCAGGACATGGGTGGAGTCAGGGTGGGCAGAAGAGGGCATGGCGGGAAGTCGAAGATGGGGATCAGAGTGCTCTAAATAGTTACTCCACTGCTGGTTCACCTTTAAGATAACTGTGAGTATGTTATAGCTAATTCTAAGCAACTTTTCATTTAGTCTTCAGTATTTATTTTTTATAGTTTTTGAATGATTTGCCCTTTTCTGATAACACTTTCCAGCTTTCAAATGGGGGTGGCTGACCCCATCTAAAAACAAATACTCTCTAAGGCTACGCATCCATGTGGGGGGCAGTGGTGAGGATTATAAGGGGCATAATTTGCATCAGCAGAAATGCCAAAGGTATCAGTCCCTTCTTTCACTTCATACACTGAACATATTTCTGTTGACGTAACATATTTGAATGACATCAAGGGGGTTGATATTGAATTTCTGTAAATTATTTTTTTTTTTGTAGTCGGCAACTTGCTAGCGAACGGGACCGTTGCTAGCGTTCATTCGCACTCTTTCTTCAGCATTGAAGTGGGGATCCTGCATAAACAGACTCCTATCTCTTAGCGCTGCTGTCATTTGTTAGCTGTCAAGTGGCTGACAGACGTCTGTGTTGTAATTGTGTCTTAATTGAGTGATCAGGACAATATTGATCCCCTGGTCCATTTAATTCAGTCACGATTGACAACTCTCCTCTGCCGACATGCACCGCTTTGCGAGTTGATGCCTTTTTGTTGATTACTTTGTAAAAAGGGGGTTTCATTCATATATGAGAAGAGAGTCACATTGAAGCAGACATAAAAATAAGGTACAGGTATTGGATCCGTTATCCAGAAACCCGTTATCCAGAAAGATCAGAATTACAGAAAGCTGTATTCTCTCTCTCTCTCTCTCTCTGTAATAATAAAACAGGAGCTTGTACTTGATCCCAACTAAGATATAATTAATCCTTATTGGAAGCAAAACCAGCCTATTGGATCTTTGTAATGTTTATATGATTTTCTAGTACAGCTATGGGACCTGGTATCCAGAATGCTCAGGACCTGGGGTTTTCCAGATAATGGATCTTTCCGTAATTTAGATCTTCACACCTTAAGTCTACTAGAAAATCATGTTAACATTAAATACACCCAATAGGCTGGTTTTGCCTCAAATAAGTATTAAAGGATCAGTAACATCAATTTTTTTTATTAAAAAATTTGTTAGTGTAGAACGAAAAAAAACGACAAAGACATAGTAAACTTTTAAATCTCTAAGTCTTTATTAAGAAATAACTTACCTAAACTCCAGCAAATCGCCGCCTGCGACGCCGGCGTCAAAAACGAGACGCCGGTGCCATTTTGCGAATTTTTCGCAGTTTCGGCGCAGCTAAATGCCACAAATTCGCCCAAGACTACCTATATGTACCCATCCTATTCAAATTGACCTAAGCGTAAGTGTACTAATGATGTTTCGCTAGACAGAATTGAACGCTATAGAAAGATCGCTCTGAAATGCTCGCACTGACTAATTAACAATACCAAAAGTTTGCCAGCTCTCAGCTACAGAGATGCAATTTTGCGTTTTAGTAAATTAGCGTAGTGGTAGCGAATATGTGCCTGGTGAAGCAATGTGGAGTGTGGTGGTGCATTTTAGTGAATTCGTATTTCATGGAATGGCTATTTCTAAGCAACTTGAATTAGTCTTCATTATCTATTTTCGATTTTTGATATTTTTAAACTATTCGCCATCTTCTAACACTTTCCAGCTTTAAAATGGAGGTCGCTGACCCCATCTAAAAGATAAATGTAAAACAACGAATGAATTCTTATTGGTACTTTTTATTACTCATCTTTCTATTCAGGCCCCTCTCCAGTTCATATTCCAGTCTCTTATTCAAATCAGTGCATGGTTGCTAGGGGAATTTGGACCCTACTAGCCAGATGGCTGAAATTGCAAACTGGAGAGCTGCTGGATAAAAAGTGAAATAACTCAAAAACTACAAATAATAAAAAATGAAAACCAATTGCAAATTGTCTCGGAATATCTCTCTCTAAATACTAAAAGTTAATTCAAAGGTGAACAACCCCTTTTGGAAGAGGTGGTGGGACAGAAACAGTTGCACCAAGTGCAGTTATGCAGGGGTACAAGATTTACAGTCTAAATAGCGGCAACATTTCTGCAGACTTGTGGTTCCTAAATGAGCCCTGTAATATTTAGCTTTTTTACTGCAGTTTGTCAAATTTCAAGGTTTCCTTTTGGCTACATGTTAATCAAAGTGAATTGTTGTTCTCTTTACACTGTAGATGCTTCTTGTTTGGTTTTAGCCATGAAACCGCTGTTGTTTTGTTGTCCTCTCTGCTGGTGCTCCTCTTCCATCAACAAATAACCAGCTGAGGACTGAACTGCCGCCATTCAGCTCACAGATATTCCTAGCAGGGGTTGGGCCTTACACAGATATTACCTGGACAGCCCGGTTTTCAGAAGGACTGGCCAGGTCAAGACAATTTGCCCGGTTTTCCAAAAAAGGAAAACCAGGCAGGATCTCCCCAGATTGACATGGCAAATAGCCAATCTCTGATCGCCACATCATAGACCAACTCCTTTGACATTTCCCATCTCGATCACAACATCACTGACCAAGCCCGGTGAAGTAGTGGCCCCGCCCACTACCCGGATTGTGAGCCACGTGAAGGTGGAAACTCTAGAGCAGCTTCCAACAGGTTGGTGAGGAACATGTATTACTTTTTATTTTTCCCTTTAAGCTAGATCAGGGTAGTGCCAATGTCATATAGTCAATGTAAGTTTTAAGGAAAGATTTAATTCTTTTCACGGTGTAGTTGAGAGCTTCTCTGTTGTGCCCTCCCTTCCTCATAGATATGCTTAGTAATACATACATGGAGGAGAGTGTTGATAGCAAATATTTTTATTTATCTTGATAATTAAGAGCAAAATTTCTCAAGAAACAAGTACAAGTCGTCAGTTTTCTTCTCACCAAAATAAAGTGTCTGTTTTGCAGTTCGTGGAGGTGCATGTGATGTGGAGTTAATTAGATACCAATAGTTTCTTTGCTACAACTTGAATTTGGCAACAAAATGTGCTGGGGATCTAATAAAGCCTTAGTTCCAAAGGCAGACAGTATTTTTTGTGTTTGAGGAGGCCCCTGGTGTCCGACACTGATTGCAAGATAAATATAGAGCCAGAACACATAAAAATATTTTCCAGAATTTATGGCAGTTTAATAAACTTCTAATTCCATATATAATATATTAGAATAAAGGGTAGTATACTGTATATACAGTGTCAATTTAATGTATAATACCCCAGAACACACAAGTTAAACCCAGTGCCAGTTCCCAGTACACATGGCAGGATAAATGTAGTGCTAATTATATAAAGTAGGGATGCGCCGAATCCAGGATTCGGGATTTGGCAAGGATTCTGCTTTTTTCAACAGGATTCGGATTCTGCCGAATCCTTTTGCCTGGCCGAACCGAATCTGAATCCTAATTTGCATATATAAATTAGGGGCGGGGAGGGAAATCACGTGATTTTTTATCACAAAACAAGGAAGTAAAAAATGTTTTCCCCTTCCCACTCCTAATTTGCATATGTAAATTAGGGTTCGGTATTCGGCCAAATCTTCCAGAAAGGGTTCGGGGGTTCGGCCAAATCCAAAAAAGTGGATTTGATGCATCCGTAACATAAAGTGCCCCCAGAACACATTGCAGCATAAATACAGAGACAATTTAATCTATAATACCCACCTAATACCCTAAGTATTATAGTACAGTACCAATTCCATATATAATGCCCCTGGAACACATGGTAGTATACCCAGTGCCAATTCAATATAATGCCCAAGAACACATGGCAGTATAAATGCATTGCCAATTTCTTTTATAATACAGAAGTTAAATCCAATGGCAGTTCCATGTATAGTACCCCACCCCAGAACACATGGCAGAATAAATTCAGTGACAACGTCATGTAACCCCATGCTATTTGTTATAAGAAATTTATTGGTACTGACTTGGGGGAGACTTAGCCTCCCCAAACCTTCATTAAACGTTGCCCATGTTAGTTTCTCTCATACAAGTTGCTGTTTGTATGAGAGCAAGAGAAGGCTTATGAGTATATATTGCCTCCGAGTATTGGTTGTAGTAACCCTCACCCCGGCGAGGTTTGTACATAATCAGTAGGTACCATTTTAGAAGTTCAACCCTTGGGATTCCACTTGCTTTTCTCATTTGTTTGTCAATAGTAGTGGGCCTTTATCATTGGCTGATAAAGGTTTTGCCAGAGACTGTCTGTACAGTTGTATCTAATGGCCTGGCTATAAACTATAGAGTTTTTTGTTTGTTTTGGGTGGAAGCTATCCCTTCTAAGATATGAGGCTCTGTAAGCTGGCTTGCAATTTATAGGGGCAAATTCACTAACCTCCGTAATATTCGCCAGCGACGGCTTCTCTCACATCGCCACACTTCGCCAGGCGAAAATTTGCCAGGACAACGCTAATTCATTTAATTTGGCAAGCAAAGTGAAGTTGCGCTAGCGTAGGCTAATTTGTATACGGCGGGAAGTTAAATTGCAATGGACGTATACAGTATGTTGCAGCAAAACATTACACTACACAAGCCCAGGGAAGCTTAATAAAATAAAATAGAGTTGTTATATTGCCCTACATATGTGCCCAGTGTATAGTTTATGTGCCATATGTTAGGAAATGTAAGGGTAATGCTAGATTCTCTCTCCTTCGCTAGCGAAGTTACGCTAGCGCCCGTTAGTAGATCGGCAAAGTCCCGAAATGACATCACACTGGCGAATTTTCACCAGCGTTAGTCACTTCGCCCTTTAGTAAATTTCCCCCATAGAGTTTTGGATGGAGTTGTTCTTTTGAAGGAAAGGTCATGGAATATAAGGTATTTGTATTAATAGAATATACCAGTTTAACCTTGTATCAGCCTGACTTTAGTTTGGAGACAGTGGTTGCATCGGAGTAGACCCAGTTCCTTTCAAAATGTTCCTTTTAGTATAGTGGGTTTATTTTAAGGGTAACCCAACACTCAGCTACCTATTATGCATCAAATATATATTGGTTTAATGTGCAGGGAATCAATCAGGAACCACAAGCTACTTTATTCCATTTCCCCGGCATTGTATATCTTCAGGAATCACTGAACGAGTTGGCAAGGGAAATATCCAGTGTCTCAGTGTTATTAACCTCAAGTAGCCTCCTCGGATAGACTTCATTATTTTACCATTTGATCTTGCAAGAGTAAAAACTGTAAATGCACTGAAGGAAATTAACTCATGTTTCTTAGATCTCAACGGCCGGCCATTGTTAATGAGCTGCTTTGAGTCCACTGCATGACTTTGGCCTCCCAATATAACTCTGTATGGAAGTTTTATTTGATGAAAAAACTGGGGTGAGGGAACGTTAAAGGGATACTGTCATGGGAAAACATTTTTTTTTTTCAAAATGAATCAGTTAATAGTGCTGCACTGAAATCCATTTCTCAAAAGAGCAAACAGATTTTTTTATATTCAATTTTGAAATCTGACATGGGGCTAGATATATTGTCAATTTCCCAGCTGCCCCAAGTCATGAGACTTGTGCTCTGATAAACTTCAATCACTCTTTACTGCTGTACTGCAAGTTGGAGTGATATCACCCCCTCCCTTCCCCCCCCAGCAGCCAAACAAAAGAACAATGGGAAGGTAACCAGATAACAGCTCCCTGACACAAGATAACAGCTGCCTGGTAGATCTAAGAACAACACTCAATAGTAAAAACCCATGTCCCACTGAGACACATTCAGTTACATTGAGAAGGAAAAACAGCAGCCTGCCAGAAAGCATTTCTCTCCTAAAGTGCAGGCGCAAGTCACATGACCAGGGGCAGCTGGGAAATTGACAAAATGTCTAGCCCCATGCCAGATTTCAAAATTGAATATAAAAAAATCTGTTTGCTCTTTTGAGAAATGGATTTCAGTGCAGAATTCTGCTGGAGCAGCACTATTAACTGATTCATTTTGAATTTTTTTTTTATTATTATTATTATTAACATGTATTTATATAGCGCCAACATATTGCGTAGCACTGTAAAGTAAATGTGATTATACAACTACATCACATGAATTACATACATAGAACATATGGAGTAACAAACATCACAATCAATACAGGTACAAAAAGGTGAGGAAGGCCCTATGCATAGGCATACAGTCTAAAGGGAAGGGAGTAATACACAAGGTGTGGGAGTGGGCAAGATCGAATTAAGTGAGTGAGAAATATGGTACTGTATGTGGTGTTGCGTTTGATATATAAGCAGAGTGAGGGTAGGCTTCTTGAAAGAAGTGCTTTTTCAGAGAGTTCTTGAAAGCAGAAAGGTTGGGAGAAAGTCGGACAGACCGTGGGAGAGCGTTCCAGAGGAGGGGTGCAGCCCTTGCAAAGTCTTGAATGCGAGCATGTGAGGAGGTAATGAGAGAAGAGTTGAGTAGCAGGTCAGTAGAGGAGCGTAGTAAGCGATTGGGTGAGTATAAAGAGAGGAGTTCAGAGATGTAGTTATGAAGTGCTTTGAAAGTCAGTGTCATTAATTTGAATTTGATTCTGAAAGGTAAGGAAGCCAGTGCAGGGATTGACAGAATGGCGAGGCAGAGGAGGAGCGGTTGCTGAGGTGTATGAGCCTCGCAGCAGTGTTCATTATGGACTGGAGAGGTGACAGTCTCTGGAGGGGGAGGCCAATTAAAAGAGAGTTACAGTAGTCTAGACGCTATATGATGAGAGAGTGAATAAGAATTTTGGCAGCGTCTTGGGTGATAAATGATCGTATTTTGGATATGTTCCTTAGGTGGAAGTGACATGATTTAATAAGTGACTGGATATAAGGAGTGAATGACAGGGCAGAATCTAGAATAACCCCAAGGCACCAGGCCTGGGGAGAGGGGGTGATAGTGGAATTGTTAACTATGATGGATACTTCCGGGATGTTACTGGTGTTAGTTGGAGGAAAGAGAACCATTTCAGTTTTAGAGAGGTTTAATTTAAGGTAGTGTTGCGACATCCAGGTAGAGATAGTGGACAGGCTAACTTTATATAAGTTATTCTCAGATTTAGTTTGACGAAGTATGTTCTTATAAACATAAAGTAACGGAGGATATTTATACAGTACTTTTCTCTCTGTGGGGTCAATAAATTTAACAGGAAAGCAACTATCTTTGAACACATTCCCCCATATGTAATGAAAGGCACTAAGTTTGCCCAGGAGCAGTAACTCATAGCAACCAATAGGATCTTTGCTTTTGAACAGGTGACCAGTAATTTCTACCTTTTGATTGGTTGCTATGGGTTACTGCTCCTGGGCAAACTTAGTGCCTTTTATAACATAACCCCCAATATGTTTAATAGGGAAACATGGAGATCATGTACCTTGCACAAGATCATAATTTGATAAGAACTTTTGATTTTCTGTAGTATTAGGAGTGGAATACTTGAGGGTCCATCTAGGAACACAGACCCATCTTGCATCCAAGGATGCTTCTTGCCATAGTGGATATGGCACCAGTTAGTATGTCCTGCCTTATGTACAAGAGCGCCTGTTGGTGCAGTGGAACCCTACCACCACCTTCAAACAGAATGTCTTTCATGAGCTGCGTCAATAAGAGTAGCAGAGTTGCGACCAGTTAATCACATGCAAGTGTCATATTAATGCAGAATGCTTGAACCAGTGCAACCCTCACTCTGTGAATGATATCCAATTTATCAAGACAAACACCTGCAATTAAATTCAATTTAATGTAATGAGACTGAGACTGGGGCAACTCAGTTCTTGGCCACAATGACCCAAAATGCTGCATTGTGGGTAAAAAGCACATTGGGATTGGTGGCCAAAATTACACTTTGATTTGGAACTAACTGAGGCAAGGGCAGGGCCGGAACTAGGGGTAGGCAGAGTAGGCGACCGACTAGGGCACAATCATGTGGGGGGGGCACACTTTCAAAGGGAATTTTTTTTAAACCCTGGTTTGCTTGGCCTTTCATAGTTTTTCAATGTAATAAACCACCTTTTCCACGCCTTCTTGCCTGTGATTTGTACTGTAGGCTTAAGCACTCCCCACCTCCCTCTTGGCAGCTGTACAGGTACATATTTGTGGGCAATATCTTGGCTGCTGCTTGCACAGGTAAACAGATGATTAGGGGCAATATGATGGATTTTTGGCTGCTGGCACAGGTACATATTTGGGGGCAATATTGTGGATTTTTTGGCTGCTGCTGGCACAGGTACAGATTGGGAGAAATATGAGGTATTGGCTGCTACTGGCTCAGGTACATGGGACACAGGTACAAATTAGAGGCAATATGATGGATTTTTTTTGGCTGCCGTTGGCATAGGTACAGGTTTGGGGTATGATGGATGTCCTTAGGGCAATCTGAGTGATTGACTGATGTTGGCACAGGTACAGATTGGGGGCTTGGGGGCAATTTGGGGGATTGACTGCAGTTGGCACAGGTACAAAGGGGGCAATATGATAGGTGCTGGCACAGATACATGGGGCAACACGATGGCTGCTGGCACAGGTACAGGGGGCAATATGTATGGTAAGGTGGGAAATGGTGGGGGGGCACTGATTGAAGCCCTTGCCTGGGTTGCCAAAATACTTGCCCCAGCAGGGGAAACTACATGCTTGGTGCAATGACCCTGAATTGTGGGGGGGGGGGGAACTCTGCACAGTGGGTAATGAAAACTGTAATCCAAAATTGTACTTCTTCACTGCACATGCATTGGTAAAATGGTAAGTTTATCTTTGGGCAAATAAACTGAGAAATGACTTACACAGTTTACAATTCCAAGTTAAGCAAATGCAAAAAAACACATGACTCGAGAGTTAGCAGCATGCTTTATCAGCAAACCAAGAGATAATAGGGATTCTCAGTATATTATATAGCCAGTTTCTGTGGATCATTTTACAGGAGATGCAGGCGGAATGCCAAACATTGATGTTTCTCTTCTTTGCAAGTAATTATGCAGCTCATTAAAGATAATGTATTGGGTGTCTGCAAATGTCGCCAGTGTTTCTTCCTTCCTAATTTCTGCCGCAAAGAATCAGAAATGAAAAAAACAGGAAAAAAAGCTTCTGATATCAGGGAAAAAATAACCTTGCTGTACAGTAAATGCAAAAATCTTCCAGCTTGTATCTAAAAGGAACAGTTGCCTTTAGTGGCGAAGGGACGTAACTACGCTAATTCACTACTATTTTACTGAAAGTTACCTCTTGCGCCAGACTTGCCTCGCCACCTCAGATCAGGCGAAGTGCAATAGAGTAGATAGGGCTTGCTTCAAAAAAAGTTGAAATTTTTCTAAGTCCCAAAAAACGCTGACGTCTTTTCCTTTGTTAATGGTGATAGGCTGAAAAAGATTGTAAATTTTTCCCCCCCTACATTTCCTAACATATGGCACCTAAACTATATAGTGGGCACATGTGTAGGGCAATATAATACCTCTATTTTATTTTATTAAGTTTTCCCAGGCTTGTGTAGTGTAATGTATTTGCTGCTACATATATGTCCATTGTACTTTAACTTGGCGCCATATGCAAATTAGGCATTTAACGAATTAGCGCTAGCGCAACTTCGCTACATTCGCCTCCCTGTGCACAACTTCGGATTTTAGTGAATTAGCAGCGCCCTGGCGAAACTTCGCCTGGCGAAGTGCGGTGAAGTGTGGCGTAGCCTGTGCTAGCGCAACTCCGCAGGTTAGTGAATTTGCCCCATAGAGTCGGGCAGAGAAGGGAACTGGACTTGAGGTAGGCGACAGAGGAGGTACGTGCTTGGCGCCCTCCCAGCTTTGCGCCCTAGGCACGAGCCTACTCTGCCTACCCCTAGTTCCGGCCCTGTTACATAGTGTCCCTGTCTACTGTTGAAAAATAAGGGACGTTTAAAGGAGTATCAAACTCTAACATAAATATGGGTAGAAGTTCCATAGTTTATATACTGACCTTATTGCACCAACCTAAAGGTTGAGCACTTTAGCTCCCCATCTTGGATCTTGTTAGGAGTGTCAGTGGCACTGAACATGCGCAGTATACTCTGGGCAGCTGTTAAGAAGCTAAGCTTAGGGAAATCAGCCAAGAAGAATATATTATTAAATTCTGAGAGCAGCCCAGAATATGTACACTGAGTCAGCAGAAAAGAAGATGGGGAGCTACTGGGGCATCTTTGGAGACACAGATCTTCCCTACTAAAGGGCTGTGGTTGCCTTGGGCTGGTACAGAACCCCCAAAACACAATGTACAATGTTTCACCCCTACTAATTTAGTTAAGCTTTAGTTCTCATTTAAGTCAAATCTTAATAAGCCAACATGGCCCATTTCATGTTATTCTGTTGCGTAAAGCAAGATAAATATGTGTTGTTTGTTGGACCCTTAGCTCATTTGTTATGGAATTGAAACCTGCACCAGTAATGTCACTAGCCCCTGAAGTGAGTGGCCATTGTCTGGGCTATGGGGTGTTGGTCAAGGGAAAGTAGATTTGTTACTTCTTTTTCTTTTCTTGTGTGTGTATATATGTTTTAAGTGCATGAACAAGCAGACATCCAATTCCGCGTGTACAGTACATATATGGCACAATAGGGGGCAAATTTACTTATGGTCGAATATCGAGGGTTAATTAACCCTCGGTATTCGACTGCCGAATTGAAATCCTTCGACTTCGAATATCGAAGTCGAAGGATTTACCGCAATTCGTTTGATCGAACGATTAAATCCTTCAAATCGTTCGATTCGAAGGATTTTAATCCTTAGATCGAACGATTTTTCTTCGACCCAAAAAAGATTGCAAAGCCTATGGGGACCTTCCCATAGGCTAACATTGACTTTGATAGGTTTTAGGTGGTGAACTAGGGGTTCGAAGTTTTTTTTAAAGAGACAGTACTTTGACTATCGAATGGTCGAATAGTCGAACGATTTTTAGTTTGAATCGTTCGTTTCGAAGTCAAAGTCGTAGTCAAAGGTCAAAGTAGCCCATTCGATAATCAAAGTTTTTTTTATTCTATTCCTTCACTCAAGGTAAGTAAATGGAGATATCAGAGGTGTGGCGTGTCATGTCATTTACACACATTTATAAGGAGTTGCTATGTAGTTCACCGTTTCCTTTTTTAATAACAACTTGTGTGCAGGTTCTGAGTATGAATGTTTTGTGTATCAGCCAGCTTATTTGTATACTTCTGAAATCCATCCCCTATTTTAAATATTATCCCTGAATGATTTGCAATCCTGCTTATAATATGCTCTTGGGTCTCTGCTACCAAGTATAATACAGACAGTCATTAGGAATATGATAGAAAAGGGAATAAATTGGTTTTCGCACAAACAACTCTCCTCGCTGGAAAGCCCTGATAAAAGAAAGACTGGAATAAAATCAGCCCAGCAATTGGTATACTGTGCTGGGAAAGAAAAACACTGGGACATAATGGATGCTTGATGGATAAATTAAAAGACCTGCCAGAAACTCATTAAATTCTGAAATTATTTAATTTACATATAAATAGTTTCATATCCATCTCTCTGTGGTGAAAAGATTCCAGTGACATAGTTGTGATTCTCAAGAACAATTAATAGGGAGTGACAAGCAGGACGTGTTGCTGTGTTGTCATATTCACCTCTGTTGCATTGTTTACTTGCTGGAAATGTTCTGTCAAACTCAGATGGGGGCACAGTTAGAGAGGAAGGTTTGTGAAGATTCTCATTCATCCAGGTCATGTGTCTTTTTTGAAGCCGTTTCATCCAATTGGTTTTCTCAGTTCAGAAGTTGAGTCTAAATTGAGAAAGCCAGTTAGATGACTTGTGAAACTTCTTCAAGAAAAACACAGCAAGTCCAGTTGATTTCACTTATTTCTACAGTTGGAGAGGAAGGGACATTCTAGCAACATTGGAACTATGGGATCCTCATCTGAAGAAGGGGTAATTGCAATCAGAGATAAACAGTTTGGAGACCTCAAGTCTTTGCTTGACTTCTTCCAATTTTGTTTTACAATGCATCTCATAAGGTTAATGGACTATAGGGCTGATTTACATGTTTATTGACAATATTCAGGCACTTTGTTACCATAAATGTTCCTTATCAGCTTGCAGCAAGTGTCAATGCACCCAATAATTCCAGATCTGATGAGTTGAGCACAACATGCATGGACACAAGGGAACCTTGTTATTTCATTCAGAACTTAAGCTATCCTTTCAGATCTGAACATAATGACAGTGAAGATCGTTATTGACAACCTAGACTTAATATTTGGTAGGCAGGGCCGGGACTAGGGGTAGGCAGAAGAGGCACCTGCCTAGGGCGCAAAGATAAAGGGGTGCTTGGCAGACACCTATAAAGTGTCTTGTGCCTACCCCTAGGCCTTGTTCGCTGCCCTCTCTAGCTCTCCCCTCCCTCCTCCCCTCTCCTTCACTCCCCTCTCTCCTTCATGTTCGGGTGATCATGCACTGGGTAGTGGGCTGGCTGGCCAGCTTGCCTAGGATGCACGTTTGTCTTGGCCCGGCCCTGTTGGTAGGACACCAAAAATCAAAGACATCAAGAGAACCAAAAAAAGGTTTGGACCTTTTGCAAGATAATGATGTGAGTTAACACTGTTGTATTTTGTGTGTGAAGTTAAGCTTGAATTTGTCTGGGAATTGATAAAGGTTTTTTCACCACAACTTTCGCCACAATTTTTCTCTGCAATGTTTGATCAATCTGTTTCTTCTTCCATAACCAGATAGATTGGCTATAGTGCCATTAGTTTAAAACTTCTTGATAACGTTCAGGAAGGTGCATCATTAAGATCTCCAGATGGACTTGTAGTTTCGGGATTGCTTTCAGCAGAATTATTGATTTAACAGATTAAATGTGGAGTAATATCAGCAATACCCTTATCATTTTTTTTTCTGTAGGCATACTGACACTTACAGGGTAACTGCAAAAGGTACTCTGCATTGAGACCAACCTGACTCCTGCTTTCAGAATTGTTTAATTTGCCTCCAAGTAGATGCACAATGCTGGAAACCATATTGTACATTAACAGTCATGGAGGCCCCAACAAGATAAACACTGAAACTGAATTCTTCTTATTATTATTATTCTTTTTCAGGATTGCCATCAATAATCATGGGACTCCATACTACTAAGTTAGCAGGGCTTTCCTGGTGTCCCAGTTATTATCCTAGTCACTTGGGCCCTGTTGGTGGGGGCCATGCCAACAAGTAAAAAGGTCCCTTGCATGTACAACCACGCCACTAATGCTCCTCATCCACTCCCCAATGATGCCAAAACCATGCCCATGATCCACTCAAACCTCACCCACTTATTCACAATCCTCCCTTTTTATAAGCTCCAAGTCATGTTTTACACCAGTGTCAGACTGGGACACAAGGGGCCCACCCACAAACCTTTGACCAGGGGCCTACCAAGTAATATTAGACCAGGGGCCCACTCTCACTGCTATTATTCTTTCTCTTCTCACAACGTCTATTCTCCTAGTCTCTTTTCTTTACACACTATAATCTATTATTTCATCTATTTAGCCACTGTGTTCTCATTGAAATAGGGAATGGCCATGAAATAGACCAAATGTTTAGCAGCATGATGCCCACTGACACTTGGGCCCACCGGGAATTTTCCTGGTATCCCGGTGGACCAGTCCGACACTGCTTTACGCCATAGGTCCCCTGAATAAAGTACCCCTGTACCCCTTTTATCACCACCCTGTTCCAATTTGCTAGGAAAACTGGATAGGAAACTGGCTACAAGATCGGGTACAGAGGGTGGTTGTTAATAGTACATTCTCTACTTGGAGTAAGGTTCTTAGTGGGGTCCCCCAGGGCTCAGTATTGGGTCCATTTTTATTTAACTTGTTCATTAATGACTTAGGGGAGGGTGTTGTAAATAATGTATCAGTGTTTGCAGATGACACAAAATTATCCAGCCCAATTAATTCCATCCAGGATGTGGCATCCTTGCAACATGATCTTGACAAACTGGCAATCTGGGCAGCTAAGTGGCAAATGAGATTCCATGTTGATAAATGTAAAGTCATGCATCTGGGATGTAAGAATATCCAAGCCACTTATACCCTTAATGGGACTGCGCTAGGCAAATCCATTATGGAAAAGGACATTGGAGTCCTTGTAGATGATAAACTTGTCTGTAGCAAGCAATGCCAGTCAGCAGCATCAAGGGCAAATAAGGTCTTGAGCTGTATTAAAAGGGGCATAGAGTCAAGGGAGGAGGGGGTCATTCTTCCACTGTATAGAGCACTTGTAAGGCCCCATCTAGAATATGCCGTACAGTTTTGGTCTCCATCACTCAAACAGGACATTATTGTATTAGAGAGGGTACAGAGAAGGGCAACTAAGCTGGTAAAAGGTATTGAAAATCTTAGCTATGAGGAAAGACTGGCCAAATTGGGGATGTTCACGCTGGAGAAGAGGCGCTTAAGGGGTGATATGATGACTATGTATAAATATAAAAGGGGATCATATACAGTAATAATCTCTCTAATGCTTTATTTACCAGTAGGTCTTTCCAGCTGACACGAGGTCACCCATTCCGATTAGAAGAAAAGAGGTTCCGCCTAAATATTCGGAAGGGGTTTTTTACAGTGAGAGCTGTGAAGATGTGGAATTCTCTCCCTGAATCAGTGGTACAGGCTGATACATTAGATAGCTTTAAGAAGGGGTTGGATGGTGTTTAGCAAGTGAGGGAATACAGGGTTATGGGAAATAGCTCATAGTCCAAGTTGATCCAGGGACTAGTCCGATTGCCATTTTGGAGTCAGGAAGGAATTTTTCCCCCTCTAAGGCAAATTGGAGAGGCTTCAGATGGGTTTTTTTTTTTTTGCCTTCCTCTGGATCAACTGGCAGATAGGTAGTTGGTTTTATGTAGCTAATTTGCTTGATTGATTTGCTGCATGGTTTTTGCATCTCAAGTAGTGTCCTTCCTGGTAAGAAATTTTGACTGTCATCCACACATTAGGGTTTTATCAGACAGCTTATTATGGGATGCTTTGAGTTAGCAGAGTGCTTTATTATGCAGCTTCAAACCACATTATGCCCTATAAGGAGTATAGCCTCAAGCAGCCAGCCTGGTAGACAGCTTCTATATTACATATAGTGCATAAGTGAATTAAACAGTCAGCATTACTATCTGAGCACGTGTGTTATTCATTACCTAAAGCAAAGCTTTTTTCAGGAAGAAAATTGCATTTGAAATGGTTTGTGGGACAGCAGCTCAGAGAGCCTAAGAGACCATTCCCATAAGTTATTTCTGATCCAATTTCATTGTGTTTCTGTTGTATATGCATTAACATTGCTCAAGGCCCAGCAGCCAAATTACACTCCAAAGTGCCCAATTGCATTTCTTATATATCCAGTTTACATTGTATAGTGCCTAGTAGCCCCAGTTGCTCTGCAAATTGCTGTTCCTTTCATCCTGCTTGTATCCCATTTCTGCTAAGCAGCGACTGCTGTATGGCACAAGTCTGGCACAAAGTATATACATACCATGTAAGACAACCCACACCCTAAGGGAGCGCTGGTAGTCCATTCCAGGTCTCAACAATACAGCATTTTTACACTCCTATGAAGCTAGACAAGGGCACTTTTCACCCTGACCCACCATCAGAGCTACTGGCCACTGGTCTGGAGCACAAAGACCTGAGTCCCATCCATCATTGCAAGACTGCATTTGTCCATTTTTCGGTATATGGGACCTTTTATCCAGAATTCTCGAGACCTGGTGCTTTCCGGATAACAGATATTTCTGTGATTTGACCTTAAGTCTACTAAAAAATCATGTAAACATTACATAAACCCAATAGGCTGGTTTTGCCTAAAATAAAGATTAATTACATCTTAGTTTGGATCAAGTTCAAGCTACTGTTTTATTGTTACAGAGAAAAAGGAAATTGTTTTTAATTGTTTTTAAGATAAAATGGAGTCTATGGGAGACAGCCTTTTGAGCTTTCTGGATAATGGGTCCCCCACCTGTATTTGAGAGAGGTGGCAAGAGGAGACACATGGTCACCCCAACAACTGCCCCCTACCAGTCCCCTAACTTGCATGTTATTCAGGCACAACTGGCATGGGCCTCATAACCCAGTAAATAATGACATGTTTTTTTGCACTTATCTCTGTGGTCATTCCTAATAACCCCTGTAGTCAACACAAACCAGGCAGGACAACCATCATTGGGCACCTTAAATGGTTCAAATAGACATAAATGAGGTCAGCGCCAGAGGCACGACCAGAAAGTAATTGTAAAAACAATTGGTGGGGCTTCGGGAAGAAGAAGGATGAAGGGGTGAGTATAGGAGCTACAGGAACAAGTCCCAAAGACTAGCCAACTAGAACAAATCAAGGCAGTATTGCTAAGGCTTTGCCAGCACCATTCCTGCAACAATTCCAATTCCAGTGATGATTCCAGACCCATTTCTAGTGGCTGTTGCCAAATGCAAAACTTTGTAAATGCTGCAGATAGTTGTGCCCAGCATTCTCTATTAAAGAGAGCATGGATGAGCAAGGTTTTTTTCAGATTCCTGCTCTGAACAAGTCTTTGTATCTAAGAAGAATCTTTTAGTTTATGTAAATAAATACAGTATGTTAAAAAATAGTTTTAGGTTTATAACAAACTCCATTCTTGCTCTGTTGGCAAGTATGCCAAGTCATTGTGTGTGTGTATAGAGGATGTAGATATTTTAGTCAGGCAGTTTCTCATTTATTTTGGACACCTAAGTGGCCCTTTGATTCACCCATGTCCCTTTTCCTGGGTCCATTGTAGTTCAAGAATTGCCCAGTAGGTGGCAGAGATTAAAAGTTTAAAATGGAGAGCACACATGTGCTCAGGGCTCTCTCTTCCCAGATCCCACCTTGCAGGGTGGTGGGTACAGGAGAGGGTCTGAGCGGTGACAGACTCTGGCTAGGGATAGTTTATTTAGACACATAAGTTTGTGTCACTTTAAGAGCGAAAGTTAGCTGCAGTGTAATTTAGTGAGCAGCTTTCTGGCTCCAACAAGGAGAGTAGTTGGGGTTAGCACTCTTGCAGTGATCAGGCCACCAGACAGGGACACGCATGGGTGAGCTCAGGAGCAGGGAAGGTGCCAAGGAGCAAGATACCACGTGGGATCCCTAGTGGTGGGGAACATCACCAAGCAGTGTCGGACTGGGCCGGCGGGACACCGGGAAAAAACCCGGTGGGCCCCGGGCTCTTGTGGGCCCCGCCGGCCCAGATCCGCTACTTAGTTTGGCTGCGCGACCCCACTTTGTCGGGGGTCGCGGTAGAATAGATGATCTGCGCATGCGCAGAAAGATATTGCTGCGCGTGCGCACAAACGCTACTACTACGATGAAGCACGCCGGCGCAGCAGCGGGGGCCGGATCGGGGCCCTGGGGCAATAGCCCCGGTGGGCCCGAAGTCCCCCAGTCCGACCCTGTCACCAAGACAATAAAGAACTACCCCCTTCAATAAAGAAGTTATTTGAAGCAATTAAACTGCTGTTACTCTCATCCTGATTGATCTGTGCACTAGGAGACACCTTGGATCCACCTGAGGGTAAGTGTTAAAAGTGACACACACTGCTGGGAGTTGCAGGGAGTTGCCATAGTGGCTTCTTCCTCTTTTGCCTCTGGATGCTGATCCAGCTGGATGTGCTCAGGGGACTGAGTGCAATAGGCCCAGAAGAAGTCATGTGTCCAAGTCGGGGACCAGGTAACCCCGTGAATGAGGAACAGATATACTAGGGCAGACTTGTCATAGTCTCTCTAGGAGAGAAAGGCAGAGAGGTGAGAGAGAAAGAGCAGCTGAAGCTCCAACAAGGATTTGCAGTAAGGGAGGAGCTTCCCAGAGGCTCTGTGTGTTGCCTCCAGTCAGGGACCTCAGTGAAGAGGGACTGTAGGGTAGAAGCCGCTTTCCTGACAACTTCCAGGAGGGAAAGGTTGTACTGCAATTGCCTGTGTACTCTCTGTGTGACCCTCACTGTGATCTGTGTGAACTCTCAATATGCTGTACTGAAACCTGTGCTCATTTGCCCTTTTTGGCATAATAAACCGTTCCTGATTGTTAAGAACCTCCTGGCGCCCAAGTTGTTTTTGTGTGCACAGTAGCCTGGGGGGGATGTAGTTGCACTACACCATAGAGGGAACACTTCCACTTAGCGAAGGCCCTGCCCTGGGTGTAAGTCGCGTGTAACCCATGCTCTAGTGTTCTAGCTGGTGAATTAACCCCGAGTGGCCCAAATAGGTGTTTTATATATATATATATATATATATATATATATATATATATATAAACTTTTCTGGAGTGCCCGCACCTCTGACAGTGGCGAATGCGAGGTGCTTGATCAATGTTTGAAGTATAGGTAATATATATATATATATATATATATATATATATATATATATATATATATATATGTTGTGAAGTTTGGGGGGATCACAGCGGGATTGTTAGCATAAATGCAGGCCACTCCAAGGTGAAAAGAAAACAGTCCGTTTATTTTGAACACAAAGAGCTTCCAGCAGCAGTGAAAATGTAACAGAAAGAAAACAGCTTCATTCAGCAACATAAAGTCCAGCAATAAACAAAATAGCTTACTTCAGCGTTTTTAAGTTTCCAGTACCCCCAAGGTACTATCCAGGCTTGGTCTGTGGGGAAAACACCAGGAAAATATCCACCTGGCTATCAGGCCCCACAGGTCTCTGAAAATACAGCCATTCCAACCCAACAGCCCAGCCCTCCTGTGCAGCTCCTTCTCACACCCCCCACACCTGCTGCTGATTCCCTTAAACACCCCTTGGCTGTCCAGCCCACCTTCTGGCTACTTAACCCTCTGGTGTTTCTTAAAGGGAACATTCTTAAATGGATGGCTCAGAACCTAAAAACAGGGGATACATATCTGCCATCCACTATAAATCCCGGCCGGCTTGTACATATTCCCCCCTCTTCCTCAACCCAGGGGAGGTGGAGGCACTAGTAGAGCCTAGACAATGGACTCGGGACAGAGCATCCGCATTCATATGCTGTTTCCCGGGTCTGTGCTCTACCGTATATTTGAACTCCTGGAGTGCCAGGAACCATCGGGTTACCCTGGCGTTTGCCCCTTTTTTCTGTTTCATCCAGGTGAGTGGGGCATGATCAAAGATCAGACGGAATTTCCTACCTAAAAGGTAATAACGGAGGGAGTCCAAGGCCCACTTAATGGCTAGGCATTCTCGCTCAACTATTGCATAGTTTTTCTCCGCTGCAGTCAGCTTTCTACTGAGAAACACTACGGGATGCTCTTCCCCATTAATGACCTGTGATAGGACAGCTCCCAGACCTACGTCTGAAGCATCCGTCTGAACAATAAATTCCTTTGAGAAATCTGGTGCCACCAAAATGGGGTGGTGACAAAGAGCGGACTTGAGTTCGAGGAATGCCTTTTCAGCATCCATGTTCCACTCAACTATGACTGACTTCCGACCTTTGGTCAGGTCAGTCAATGGGGTTGCTACTGTGGCAAAGTTGGGGACAAACCTACGGTAGTACCCAATCATTCCCAGGAATGCTCGTACCTGTTTCTTTGTTTTAGGGCGGGGCCAGTTCTGGACAGCATCTACCTTATTTAGCTGGGGTTTTACTAGCCCTCTACCTACAATGTACCCGAGGTATCTTGCCTCTTCCATCCCTATGGCACACTTTTCAGGATTCACTGTGAACCCACCATTTCTCAGGGAGTCAAGAACTGCCTGGACTTTAGGCAAATGGGACTCCCAGTCCCTACTAAAGATGACAATGTCATCCAGGTAAACGGATGTGTACCTCTGATGGGACCTCAAAAGCTTGTCCATTGCCCTTTGAAACGTAGCTGGGGCAGTTTGTAAACCAAAGGGCATTCTTTTATATTGAAAATGGCCATCTGGAGTGGAGAATGCTGTTTTCTCTTTTGCCGTCTGGGTTAGGGGTATTTGCCAGTACCCCTTGGTGAGGTCTAAAGTGGTAATATAACGGGCAGGACCTAACCTCTCTATAAGTTCATCTACCCGGGGCATAGGATAGGCATCAAATTTGGAAATTTCATTGAGTTTTCTGAAATCATTGCAGAATCGCAGAGTACCGTTGGGCTTGGGTACCAACACAATGGGGCTTGACCATTCACTCTGTGACTCTTCAATAACCCCTAACTCCAGCATTTTTTTTACCTCCTCTGAGACAGCCTTCCGGCGAGCTTCTGGAATGAGGTAAGGTTTGAGACACACCTTTACTCCCGGCGCTGTAATTACGTCATGCTCTATGACATTAGCGATCCCAGGCAAATCAGAGAAAATATCTTTGTTTCTCTGCAGAAACTCCCTAACTTGCTGGGTCTGGGCTTTTGACAATGCTGTAGCTACCAAGACATTGTTAGCACCAACCTGAGACTCAAGTTTCCCACTAGCCAGTGCTGAAACTGGTTCTCTATCCTTCCAATGCTTTAACAAATTGATGTGATAGATTTGGTAGGGCTTTCTCTTACCAGGTTGGTGAACCTTGTAGTTTACCTCACTCACTTTTTCTACAATTTCAAATGGACCCTGCCATCTGGCCAAGAATTTGCTCTCTACAGTGGGGATCAACACTGCTACTCTATCTCCCACCTGAAATTGCCTCACCTTAGCGGACCGGTTGTATACCCTGCGCTGAGCTTCTTGGGCACTTTGCAAGTGTTCCTTAACCAGTGGCATCACTCCTGCGATCCTTTCCCTCATTTTAGAGATATACTCCAAAACACTTTTGTGGGGAGTAGCTTCACTCTCCCAAGCCTCCTTTACAATATCAAGCAGTCCCCGGGGCCTGCGCCCGTACACTAACTCAAAGGGAGAGAACCCTGTGGATGCCTGAGGCACCTCCCGAATTGCGAATAAAAGAGCAGGTAACAGACAATCCCAATCCTTACCATCTTTTAATACCACCCGCTTAAGCATGGTTTTTAAGGTCTTATTAAACCGTTCCACTAAGCCATCTGTCTGAGGATGGTAGACAGACGTACGTAACTGCTTTATCTGGAACAATTTGCACACACCTGACATCACCTTTGACATAAATGGGGTACCCTGGTCAGTGAGTATCTCCTTGGGAAACCCTGTTCTTGAAAACATCAGAAACAGCTCATGGGCAATGGATTTAGATGTGGCATTCCTTAAGGGAATAGCTTCCGGGTATCGGATCCAGATTTTACCAGGGGGCCTACCAAGTCCATTGCTATACGTTCGAATGGTACTTCAATAATGGGTAAAGGCACCAAGGGGCTGCGAAAATGAGAAGCCGGAGACGTTAACTGGCAGGTGGGACAGGATGCACAGTAAGTTTTTACCTCGGACTTTAAACCTGGCCAGAAAAAACGGTCTGTGATTCTTGCTTCGGTCTTCTCTGCCCCCAAGTGTCCACCCAGCGCATCATCATGCGCCAGGTCAAGTACCATTCGTCTGTATGGCTTTGGAACTAACAGTTGTTCCACCACCTCCTCACGGACCTTGGCGACTCTATAGAGTAGATCGCCATTTACAGCGAAGTGCGGCCAACGCTTCTCTGCACCTGGTTCTTGGGAAACCCCATTTATCACAACCACTTGTTCTCGGGCATTAACCAAGGTAGGATCCTGCATCTGGGCAGTGCTAAAGGCTCCCCTTGACACATCTACATCAGGAGATACGGGGCTTAATGAATCATCCTCATCATCCTCCCCAAGCATTACCTGTAATGGGAAGAAATCCCCCCCTCAGAGGACGGCTCGGGCCTCTGACCAGGATCCTCAATTACCTTAAGACCCTTTTCCAGAGTTTGGGGCTGTGACACAATATCATTTTTACATTCATGCATTATATCATTTTCAGAACCCCTTGGGTTTTGGGAACCCACCCCCACCCTCAAGTCAGTGGTTTTCTTCTCCATACTGTCCCATAATTCCCAGAACTTTGGAAAGTCACGCCCCACAATAACGGGGTGTAGCAGTTTACTCACCACTGCCACCTCATGCACCACGGATTCCCCATCAACAGTGATGGTCACTGGGACTAGCGGGTAAGACCGGGTATCTCCGTGAATGCAAATTACCCGGAGTGACTTGGACACTAGTTCAAATTTGCCAATAACACTGTCCAATACCAGGGTCACCATGCTCCCCGAATGCAAGAGAGCCTTGACTGGAACCTGATTAATGTAGACAGTGCACTCAAACTGCCCCTCAACTGAGTCAGGGCCTGCAGTGCAAACTTTGTGGGCATAACAGGACAGTTGTTGGAGAGCCCCACACTCCATGGGCTCGTCCTTCAATGGGCATTGTGCTCTAGTGTGGCCCCAGGTTTGACACCTCCAACATTGCACATTCCCCCCCTTCCAGGGTGAAGAGGTATCTGTGGGTACCCCTTGTCGGGCAAGGGGTGACACGTCTCCACTTTCTTTCACACTGAGCCTAGGACGTGAGCTGGTAAACGGTCGACGACCAGTCGGAGCAAGTAGTTCCTCGGTAGCCGTGTACCTCTCAACCATTTCGACCAGCTGATCCGCAGTTTTGGGGTCCCCATGATTCACCCAACGCTGCAGGTCAACAGGGAGGGACCGAAGATAACGATCTGTCACAACCCGCTCCACAATTTGGGGTCCATTCAGATCCTCGGGTTGCAGCCACTTGGTAACCAAATGGATAAGGTCATGCATCTGTGATCTAGGCGGTAGTTTAGTTTGATACTTCCACTTGTGTACCCTCTGAGCTCTTACTGCAGTGGTTACCCCTAGGCGGGCCAGGATCTCTGCTTTTAGCCGATCATAATTCATGGCGTCATCTGGGTTAAGATCGTAATACGCCTTTTGTGGATCGCCAGACAGAAATGGAGCTATTATTTATTTATCTCGGGGCCACCCTTCTCGCTCTGCAGTCCTCTCAAAGGTGGTAAGAAAGGCCTCCACATCATCCGTGGGACTTAGCTTTTGGAGAAAATGACTTGCCCGGGTGGTTACCGGGTTCCCCTGGGCCATGACAATGGACTCCCGTCCAGGAGCAAACTGCTGGACAGCCTCAGCCAACACCTTGGCTTGATTAATTGTAGCCTCTTGTAAGGCAGTTGCCTGTGAAGTTGCAGACTCTTGCAACGCCAATAACTGAGCATCTGTGGAGTGCTGGTAGTTAATGGTAGCTTAGTGTAAGGCAGTTACTTGTAAATTTACAGACTCTCGCAGAGCCAATACTTGAGCCTCCAGGCTCTTTTGCTGGGCCTCTATAGCCTGCTGCTGCACCTCTGTAGCCTGTTGCTGCATGACCATGCTCTGCTGAAGCTGAACTGTAGCGCGAGACATTTGCTGCAACAGTTCCTCCATCTTGAGCAAAAATAGGTTACTGTCTCTTTAAATGTCAGTTTTCAGAAAAAAAGTTTCCTTTTTTTTTTCTTTGGTAGTGCCTGCCCGCATCCGAGCACCAGTTGTGAAGTTTGGGGGGATCACAGCGGGATTGTTAGCATAAATGCAGGCCACTCCAAGGTGAAAAGAAAACAGTCCGTTTATTTTGAACACAAAGAGCTTCCAGCAGCAGTCAAAATGTAACAGAAAGAAAACAGCTTCATTCAGCAACATAAAGTCCAGCAATAAACAAAATAGCTTACTTCAGCGTTTTTAAGTTTCCAGTACCGGCAAGGTACTATCCAGTAGGGATGCACCGAATCCACTTTTTCGGATTCGGCCGAACCCCCGAATCCTTCACGAAAGATTCGGCCGAATACCGAACCGAATCCGAATCCTAATTTGGGTGGGAAGGGGAAAACATTTTTTACTTCCTTGTTTTCTGACAAAAAGTCACGCAATTTCCCTCCCGCCCCTAATTTGCATATGCAAATTAGAATTCGGATTCTGTTCGGCCAGGCAGAAGGATTCGGCCGAATCCGAATCCTGCTGAAAAAGGCAGAATCCTGGCCGAATCCCGAACCGAATCCTGGATTCGGTGCATCCCTACTATCCAGGCTTGGTCTGTGGGGAAAACACCAGGAAAATATCCACCTGGCTATCAGGCCCCACAGGTCTCTGAAAATACAGCCATTCCAACCCAACAGCCCAGCCCTCCTGTGCAGCTCCTTCTCACACCCCCCACACCTGCTGCTGATTCCCTTAAACACCCCTTGGCTGTCCAGCCCACCTTCTGGCTACTTAACCCTCTGGTGTTTCTTAAAGGGAACATTCTTAAATGGATGGCTCAGAACCTAAAAACCGGGGATCCGGGGATACATATCCGCCATCCACTATAAATCCCGGCCGGCTTGTACAATATATATATATATATATATATATATATATATATATATATTGTTATATAATGTTGTTTTTGTTCACCGAACAGGCAACCCAACCAAGTAATGTGCCTTTAGAGTGTATACCATATATACACACACACACACACACACACACACACACACACACACACACACACACACACACACACACACACACACACACACACTGAATGCCACAAACACTGTTATTAATGTGAGTGAAGTGCAATTATGTTATTGGAACCTTGTGCATTTGGATGAAAACACCATGCAATTTGCTGCTGCCAAAAACTGCAAAAAATTTGCTGTGACAAACTTTTAATAACAAGTTCTTCAGTTTACCCAGAAAAGAAAGTGTTAGTTACAGTGGCAGACTGTCATTTAGCGCCTAAGCCTTAACCAATCGCTCATGTCAGGCCGAGGAGATAAGTACTGTATCTGCCATAATTGCGCTTTCTCGGAACATATTATTAGTTGTGTGATTGTACTGTAACAGGGTGGCGGCCGCTTATGATTCTCAAACTTGGAGTGTTTTCAGGAGACAAATATTAGGTGAGTTGTGTCTGCAGCTTTTTTAGCACAACAGCAGCAATAAGCACTTTTTAGACTTATTTTGTTCTCTTTAATTTACTGAGGCCTCTCAGGAAGAATCTCACAGGTTGGAATGAATTTCCCATGTACAGATGCTTTACTTTGTCTCTGGCATGCATAAATAAAAATGTACAAAAACAACTGCTGGCAGCAAAGGGAAATGGTTCCTCTTGAGAGGACCAGGCCAGTCAAAGCCAACCTTATACCCTTAAAGGAGAACTAAACCCTAAAAATGAGCATGGGCAAAAATTGCCATATATTATTTAATGAACTTATTGCACCATCCTAAAGTTTCAGCTTGTCAATAGCAGCAATGATTCAGGACTTCAAACTTGTCACAGGGGGTCACCATCTTGGAAAGTGTCTGTGACACTCACATGCTCAGTGGGCTCTGAGCAGCTGTTGAGAAGCTAAGCTTAGGGCTCGTCACTAATTATCCAGCAGAAAATTAGGTTGGTCTGTAATATAAGCTGATGCTACAAGGCTGATTATTAAATTCTGATGCTAATTGCACTGGTTTCTGTGCTGCCATGTAGTAATTATCTGTATTAATTACTAATCAGCCTTATATTGTGATATTTCTATTCTATGTGTACTGTATATTGTGATTGGGTCCCTAAGCTCAGTAAGTGACAGCGGCACAGAGCATGTGCAGTGAATCAGCAGAAAAGAAGATGGGGAGCTACTGGGGCATCTTTGGAGACACAGATCTTTACTGCTAAAGGGCTGTGGTTGCCTTGGGCTGGTACAGAACCAAAACATAATGTACAACATTTCTAGACTTCTTCTTTAGTTAGGCTTTAGTTTTCCTTTAGTCATAGGTTTATGATTAATGGAACAGTAACACCAAAATCTGAAAGTGTATCAAAGTAATTATAATATAACATACTGCTGCTCTGCACTGGTTAAACCGGTGTATTCTCTTCAGGGTTTATCTGTTATGTGCTATGTAACCTGTGTCTTTTCTCCTTTTTTCCAGCTTGAACGGCTGCCCCCATGGCTTCACAGCAGCTTGTTTATATAAACCATAGTAGTCTTTTTGAAGCAAACACAGCGTTTTTACCAGTGCATGCTAACAGTATATTATATGTTAAGTACATTAAAACCCTTTTATTTTTTTGGTGTTACTGTTCCTTTAAGGGGTAAGAGCCCGAAACGCATCATGTTTTTGATTCTCTTGCCTGTTTTAAAGTGGAGCTAATAAAGACTATTATTTTACTTTATTTGGAGTATGTGCTGCTGTCCAAATGTTGAAAAGTACATCATAAAACACAACTATTTGTGAGGTTTTTGTTCCCATAAAAAGTTTTCACATGGTTTATTGCGCCGTATTCTGCAAAATAACAGATAAATCTCTCTTCAACTCATTAAAGGGCATGTAAAGGTAAAAAAATAAAATCCCATTTTTACTTTCTTTAATGAAAAAGAAACCTATCTCCAATATACTTTAATTAAAAAATGTGTACGGTTTTTATACGAAAACTGACTGTATGCAGTGAAATTCTCCCTTCATTTAATGCTGTGGATAGGAATTATCAAATGGTCCCTAACTGTTGAGCAATCATACTTATGAACAGCAGGGGGAGCCCCCGCCTTACTTCCTAGCCATGCAGAACTCAAGCAGCTTTGTTTATGACGATCCCTAAGCAGCCCAGACCACACTGAGCATGTGCACAGTCTTAGTCTTGCAAAGATTATTAAACAAGATGGTGACCCCCTGTAGCCAAATTTGAAAGCATAAATTATTTTTTTGATTAGGCTTGTGGTGAAGTTCATGTTTATATTTAGTATACAAAATACAGCATTACTAGCCTTATTCTATTTTAGACTTAGCATGCCATTTAAGTGCGATGCGCTGTAGAATCTACATTTTAAAGTGCAACTCACAATCACATTGTTTTTGCTTACTGTAGCTTTCTGCCCCCTGCTTAAAGCTAGAACAATCTAAGTTGGATATTGGCAGAATGTGGGTTTCCACCTGACATGGCTGTTTCTTGCATGACATGCATGTGTAACCTCTTTTTAGCCACCCCCCTGGTGCGACGGTTGTACATCACATATTACTTACTGATGCAGGTCCTGAGTCCCCTTTGCTAAGTGAAAGGTACTGGCAATTACCTCTCTGGCAGTGCCTCCACCTAATGGGATCCGGGAATATACCTGTGGATGGCTCCATTATGAAAACATTCAAATACACAAAGTACTGTGTAACAAATAACTTTATGTAACATTAAAGACAAAGTAAAACACATTTACATTTTCATTACCCATTCCCCTGGGAATATATGCAGTCCAAGATACTGGCCCTCCATGCCAGGCAAAGTCTGTAACTCCTTTGGTAGACAAGAGTCTTAATTCCCTTTCCCCAAAGAATACATTGTTCCCAGGTAGCGTTACCTGCCCCATGTACTTTTCCCAATTGGAAAAGTGTTTCTCCAACGTAGCAGGCACACAAAAAGCCTGAGTCACAAATGAAAGACATCCTGGATCCTCTCTTTCTCTCTACTCTCCCCAGGCAAACTCACCCAGGGACTCACAAAGAGCTGAAGCAGGCATCCACATGAATGACATCCTTTATCCAAGCACCTTGTAGCTTGTTGCACTTTCTGAACTCTAGCTTCCAGCACTGTATATAGCATGAGCATTTCAAGTCTATATTCTGGAATCAGGAGCTTCTGACTCTCCTGGTCTAGCTCCCATGCATTGGGCCACTGCACCCCAGCCTCAGAGGCCTCCTGCCCCTACATCTTAGTGGCTGAAATCACAATCTCCTCCATGAAGTAGTATCCAGCTAATCTGCTGTCTGAGCACATGGCTCTTCTTTTTATAGTAAAGTGGTGCAGCAATGACACCTAGTGACTTCCTTTGGTATCGGCCATGCTCCATGCACCAACACAAGGGCTCTGGCCCCTGCCAAGCCTCTAGGAGACCCTGTATCCACAGTCCAAGCAGGGGGTCAGACCAGAGGGGAATTAACCCTATGGGTACCTACACATGCTATGCAAGGAAGGGGCAAGTCAGGCAACTCTTTGCCCCATTTGCTGGATTCACAGTTAAAGGAGGCAGCAGCTTTGTATCAGCACCAGTAGCAAGCACTATCTGTATTTTGTTATGATAGGTGCAATGGTGTCAGTAAATAAGCTGTCTTAGCTTAAAAGAAAAACTATAACCCTTAACAACGTAGGTCCCTATAAAAATATACTGAATAAAACAGCTCATATGTAAAACCTTGCTTAGTGTAAATAAAATATTTTCAAAATAATATAGTTTTTTAGTAGTTATGTGCCATTGGGTAATCAATGTCATAAATAGAAAACAGTAATTTTGAAAAACAAGGGCTCCCGCTGGGATCCTAGGATTCATGGTGCACACAAACAAGTCAAACAAACTATACATGTTAGGTCACATGAGCCAATTAACAGACAGAGTTCTGTCTTTTGCTCCCACACGTCTTCCTGTTACAGTTAGAGTTGTAGTATTTCTGGTCAGGTGATCTCTGAGGCAGCACACTGACCATCACGAAATGGTGGTTCAAGGCAAGAGATGTAAAAGGGCAATATTTACTGTTATATATATATACCAGTCTGGAAAGATTCTTATAATATGTATATAATATGTTACTTAACATGATATAAACTATCTGTTGCTTAAGTATTCATGTTTCCTTTAAAATGTTCATGTGGTCAATACATGAAGAAACCTCTGCCATCATAGTATTGTGCTCTCTCTCTCTCTCTGTACAGACTATGAGCAAAGTTAGGGGCCCATGACTGCTATTCTTTTTTAACATTCTTCAACAGCCAATATTCCCAGGCATGGATGCTGTCTTGTACATATATGCAGAGTATAGGACATAGGAGGCAGAAAGGAGAAAAAGAAAGGTGTCGTAGGGTAATATTTTCAGTTGCACAGTGCTCTGTCAGATTTATTTTATTAGCAGTAATCTGTATTACTGAATCATAGAGATAAAATTGCAACAATGAAGTTGTTTTTGGAAAACGTTATCCGTATGAAGATAGAAAAGTGACAGCTACCTTTCGATTTCATAAGACACCAGGTTAGAATAACTAGGGGATCAATTAGTCAGACACACTACAAACACATAACCAGGCAGTGAGAGGTAAAGCTGCCAGCTTGTTGCATGGTTACCAGTAGGAAGAGCTTGTTGTGTTCAACACACGTCATTTTTCTTATTGTCATTCATTGTCTAATAATGCTTCACTTGCCCCAGCCATGTTGCTTTCACATCTGCTTTCTGGTTTACACTTTACAACTATTTGTAGATATAAATAATAAAAAATAATTGGGGGTAGAGTTCTTCAGAGTGGTGGGTTGGGAACACAACCTCTGATTAAGGCATGCACCATTTCTTGTATAATCAGCCCCAGAGCCCAATACTGTACAGATAATTTATATAGACTCCTACTGGTGATCCAGGAACTCCAGGAACCCCAGGGTACTTGAGACGTAAGAATTTCACCTTTAGGGAGCAACATTACTATATATAACAATGTGTATATAACAATGTGTCCCTTCTCCAAGCATGTGTTTTTCTCCCCATAACTTTCTTTAGACAAAAAGTTGTGCCCACCGATATATTTTCATATGTCTAAAACAGTTCAAGAAAGATTGAGGGGGAATGCGTTGAATGTTGGATCTTAAGAAAGGTGTTGGAGTGAAAGCTGGCAGCATATGGGAGAGATTGTGATGGAAGTGAACTGTTATGAGCCCTATTTGTCAATTGAAACCTTTTGTGTGGTGGGGTACGGTTTTATGTGTGGCTTATTTATGTCACAGTGATAGCTCTCTTTGTGGTAGAAATGTTATCAAACCAAAACATTTCAAGAACATTGAAGAATAATATTTTTATCGATTCGGGGGCAGAGAAGCCTTCTGTGAACAAAAATGGTTACCAAGTTGATTATGAAGCATAATACATAAATGGCACAATTGTGACTGTAGGTGTGTACTTAAAGGAAAACTATACCCCCCAAACAATGTAGGTCTCTATTAAAAGATATTAAGTAAAAAAAGGCCATGTGTAAAACCCTGCTTCATGTAAATGAACCATTATCATAATAATATACTTTTTTAGTAGTATGTGCCATTGGGTAACCATAAATAGAAAATTGCCATTTTAAAAAATAAGGGCCGCCCCCTGAGATCGTAAGATTCACTGTGCACACATACAAACGACATGTAAGGTCACATGAGCCAATTAACAGACAGAGTTCTGCCTTTTGCTTCCTGTTCCAGTTAGTATTTCTGGTCAGGTGATCTCTGAGGCAGCACAGATTGAGTCACAAAATGGTGGTTCAAGGCAAGAGATGTAAAAGGGCAATATTTATGTAAATATATATTCCAGTTTGGTAAGATTCTTTAATATGTCATTCAATTTGATATAAACTATCTGTTGCTTAAGTGTTCATTTTGGGGGTATAGTTTTCCTTTAACAACCAAGTGACTGGAGACTGGATATACAGTAGCCTTGTGTTTATAACCAATAATAACTGAAGCACTCATGGGACTTTATAAAGTTTATAAACTGTTTCTCACTTTGACCCCTCCATACACTCACATAAACTATATATACTCATACATTAACTATACATTTCAGTATCACTATAGCCTTGGATATTATGCTTGACCAAGAACTCATCCAAGCCATTCTTAAAGGCATTAACATAATCAGCCATCCAAACATCACCTGGCAGTGCATTCCACAACCTCACTGTCCTCATTGTGAAGAACCACCTACGTTGCTTCAAATGAAAGTTGCTTTCTTCTAGTCTGAAGTATGTCAAAATCAATGCATTTGTGGATGCTGGTTTAAATAATCTCTAAGCTCAAGTCTACTGCAACCCACAGAGGCAATCCTGGAATTACCACCTTGATGGTGGCCATAACTCCAGGGTTCCCGAGGATCAATATTAATATTTATATATTCATGTTAATTTGTAAAGTTCTACATGGATAGATGTGCTTGGTAATAACAAGGTTAACAAACAAATGGTTCTAATATTTGGGCCCAAATGGGGGCTAGTGATGTTTCAAGAAATTATAACAGAATCCACGGCCCAGTGCAGTCTTTGCTTGAAGCATTCTTGCAGCCATCTGAGTTCATATCTGAATAAGAACTGGTAAGATATTGATTGGAGAGGCCATAGAGTGTTGGTTGTTTTCAAGTCTTGAGTGGTCACATTGACCATCAATTAACATCTATATCAATTTTAAGTTGAGCTTTCCTAGATAGGCACAAGCAATCCTTTGTATATTACTAAAATAATGCAGACCTTAGAAACATAGGGTTATTAGTAAGAATAATAATTACTGAATGCCACACAACCCACCATGAATCACTTCCCATTCAAGTAGCAGTATACCTTGTACTGACAACTATTGCTCTTGTTTTCAAGCTTAAATTGTGGATATTGAGTAACCCTTCGATGCTTTCCATTCTGATGAACGCATATATGGGTGGGTAGAGGCATTTGAATGGTGCTCAAAGAAGCAGTGTGGACAATTAACTATGAAGAATGCATCGTGTTTTGATTACACTCAACCTCCAAAACTGTATTACCAATTGCCTATTAATCATTCTAATGTTAGATGTAGGGATTCGTTTTGGGATTTGGCCAGGATTCTGCCTTTTTCAGCAGGATTCAGCCGAATCCTTCTGCCCGGCCGAACTGAATCCGAATCCTAATTTACATATGCAAATTAGGGGCGGAGAGGGAGATTACGTGACTTTTTGTCACAAAACAAGGAAGTAAAAATGTTTCCCCTTCCCACCCATTTGGTTCGGTATTCGGCTAAATCTTTCGTGAAGGATTCGTGGGTTTGGCCGAATCCGTAATAGTGGATTTGGTGCATCCCTAGTTACATGCCAGGATATTTCAGATTGGTAAAATTCCACTTGTCTTTGTAATAATGCTGTTCAGCTTTAGCAGGGATTTTTTTTCTGAAGCAAACAATACAAATATGTTTAGATCGTATTGTGCACTGAGAATTACTTCTTGGATTCTTTGTTTATGCTGACATGTAATTTAATAAGCAGGGTGCCCAGCTTTGTGTTGTGCAAGAAAGAAGAAAGAAAAATAATTATAGGGAACACTTCTCAATAACGGCCTGCCCTCTCCCCGCTCCTGGCGAAACACTGACCTTTTCATTGTGCAGATTGTTTCAAACTGATTGCTTGATTGATGTACATTTATTCCAATAATTATTTTTGCCTAAACCATTCATGCTATCTTCTCTATTGTAAAACATTTAAATGGGAATTATACCCGGTTGATTAAGCCCTATTAAATTTCCACAGTACAACGTGGAACTTTGCTACTGCATACTGTGATCATACATATCATTAACAAGGAAATAACGTCATTGAACAAAGAAAACGCACTGCTGCCCTCCTGGATTATTGCAACAATCTACTTACGGGTCTTTATCCTGCTCATATACTGTATGTGTTTTGCGTATATGGCAGTTTCCCTCTCCTCTAATGCTTGCCTACTGGCAGCCTCCTCTACCCCACTATTAAACTTTGGACAGACACGTCCTTATTTTGCATTTTGTAGGTTCCCCATTCAATTGGTGTCTCTTTCTTTTTAATTTTAATAGGCATCGTCTTTGTTTTTACACAACTTCCTCAACTGAGACACTTTCATTTCTGAACCCTCATCTTTACATTGTTTTCCACTTTATGGCACTTTATTTTATGTCATTTACAGTAACACGGTTATGTTTAAAGGGCAAAATAGAAAAAATATATTAAATAACCATTTTCCCTCAAATTCACCATTTTGCAAATAATTTACCCTACCATATAAAATGTTATTTCTGAATCAACAAAATATTTTTAGCTGTAATATTGGTGTGTAGCCGGCCAATTCAGGTCATTGTGCCTGATCCTGTGCTTTCAGAAAGAGCCATCACTTCACAATGGAACTGCTTTCAAATAAGCTATTGTTTAGCGTACTGGATTTAACCATTGAAGTTTTGGTGGCCCTTGGATTTTTACTATTGATTGCTACTCTCATATATACCACTAGGTGTCAGGGAGCTGATATCTTGTTACCTTCCATTTGATCTTCTGATGGGTTGCTGGGGGGGGGGAGGGCAGGGTGTGAGATCACTCCAACTTGCAGTGCAGCAGTAAAGAATGTCTGAAGTCTCATGGCTGAGGGTACTTGGGAAACAACCGACATGTCCAGCCTCATGTCAGAGTTTAAAATTAAATATTAAAACATTTCCCATGACAGAATCCATAAGGAAAACTTTACTACCAAAATTAATATTTACACAACAAATTTAAATTTGTGTCATTTATATCATATTAAGTGGCATATTAAAGAATTTTACCAAACCGGAATATATATTTAAGTAAATATTGTAATTTTTCATCTCTTTCCTTGAACCACCATATCGTGATGGTCTGTGTGCTGCCTCAGAGATCACCTGACCAGAAATACTGCAGCTCTAACTGTAACAGGAAGAAGTGTGGAAGCAAAAGACAGAACTCTGTCTGTTAAGTGATTCATGTGACCTAACATGTATGGTTTGTTTGGTTTGTTTGTGTGCACCGTGAATCATACGATCCCAGGGGGCAGCCCTTATTTATTTTTTAAAATGGCAATTTTCTATTTATGATTACCCAATGGCACATACTACTAGAAAAGTATATTATTATGATAATGGTTTATTTACATGAAGCAGGGTTTTAGATATGAGCTGTTTTATGCAATATCTTTTTATAGAGACCTACATTGTTTAGGGGTAGATTTGGGCAAATTTGCGTAGTTTCGCAGAAAAATTCACCCGCGAAATTCACAAAACTCGTTTTTGACGCCAGTGAATTTTCGCGGCCGTTTCGTGAATTGCGCAAATAAATTCGCCTATCACTATTTGGGGGTATAGTTTTCCTTTAAGTACAAGGTTCCTTTACTACCCTGTGTATTGTGTCAATCTGAATGCAACAGGCTTAAGAGTCCCTTTATGGGAATACAGTACAGCAAAAGTACTACTCTAATAGAATTTTAATAGGTTTTGTTCTAATTAATTGGCACAGCATTTGCCCCCTACTGTATATTAAGTAACTCTGATAATAACCTAGAATACAATCAGTTTACTTTTTTCTTTAATATCCATGTAAGTAGAATTCTGTTAAAATACATATACAGGTATGGCACCTGTTATCCAGAATGCTCAGGACCTGGAGTTTTCTGGATAAGAGATCTTTCTGTAATTTGGATCTCCAAGCAAAAAAATTGCTTAAACATTGAATAAAGCCCAATATGATTGTTTTGTCTCCAATAAGGATTAATTATATCTTAGTTGGGATCAAGTACCAGTTACTGTTTTATTATTACAGAGAAAAAGAAAATCATTTTTTAAATTTTAGTTATTTGATTAAAATGGAGTCTATGGGAGATGGCCTTACCATAATTCAGATATTTCTGGATAACTGGTTTCCGGATAGTGGATACCATACCTGTTTATAATATATATTATAAAGGGGAGTTCTATATTAATTTGTGTGATTTATTTGTAGTAAGCCTGTGGTATTTCTGTTTCTCTTATTTTATAGGCTGATCCCGATGAGATCATCAAGATGACTACAGCGTATATTTGGGAATATGCTAACACTAATTGGCCAATGGAACTGGTTACCTTGATTGAACAATTGCATTATTATAATGAACGATTAATTGACTTCATTGACTCAATTGACTTCACTCAAGCCTAAATTCTTTAAGGACTTGGCAGAGGAGTTGATGTTCAGAGGTTTGCCAATGACAGCCAATATAAAAGGGAAACCATTCTTGGACTTAAAGAGTAGGTACTGTGTTTAAACATCTTGGGTTGCTTACATTTCAGTTGTTGCAGTAATACATCTACAGGTTTGCCATGGCAATTAATTACAGTGGTTGAATTATTGCATGCATAATTGTCAAGATGAGACCTTATGAGGAGAGCTAGGGCATCATTGCTTAGGCCAGGAAATATAGAAAGAAAATATAGGCATTGTCTAGGAAACATTGGTTGCAACAAACCAATATACACGCTTGGACTTGGGAAGCTTAGTAAGAAAGGCAAGTCATAAGTAGCCAGTACCGAGTAGCTAGGGAAAGGTACACTAGCATGGTCGCTGGTTTAAGTACTAGTAGATATAAACAGGATTGATTGGACACCCATATAACATGGACAGGCTTATCTGACCTGTTACTTTCTTTATCTGTATACAGAACTTATCAGTAATCTTTCTACAAAGCAAGCTAATACACCCCAACATATATAATTGTACCCTTCACACTGTAGTTTATACACGCAGAGGCAGAGTGTAGCTTGTCCTATAAATGTCCCACTGGTGCTCCGTCCTAACAACAAATATTGAGCAACATCTCATTTACTTCCTTCTAGACTGGTTTGCCTTAGTACTGCATAAAAATTACTTCAGGTTAGATGACAGGTATTACTGGCAACGCCAGGGCACGTCAATGGGGGCATCAGTGGCCCCATCATTTGCAAATATCTATGTACACCATCTAGAGCAAAAAATCTTCCTACAGGGCTCGCATATCGGAGGGAGATCCGCTCGTTTGGCGACATCTATCCATGTATGGCCACCTTAAGACTGTGCACATGCTCAGTGTGGTCTGGGCTGCTTAGGGATCATCATAAACAAAGCTGCTTGAGTTCTGCATGGCTGGGAAGTAAGCCGGGGGCTCCCCCTGCTGTTCATACGTATGATTGTTTTCCTGCTCAGCAGTTAGGGACCATCTGGCAATTCCTATCCACAGCAGTAAATGAAGGGAGAATTTCACTGCATACAGTCCGGTTTCTTATAAAAACGGTACATATTTTTTAATTAAAGTATATTGGAGATAGGTTTCTTTTTCATTATCGAAAGTAAAAATGGGATTTTATTTTTTTGCCTTTACATGCCCTTTAAACACATGTTGACAGAAGCTGACACCTGTCACCGTACTACAAAATTTACTGGTGAATGGTCTAATACATCCCTAAATTATAACAAAATTATAACTGAAATGTACTCAAAACCCACCCCATATGATATTACTTTCTTCCAGTTACCATAATCCACATACCATTAGTGCCATACCCAAAAGCCAATACATACGTGCACGTTGTATTCCGTCAACTGACACAAAGTATAAAAAATTGGCAGACTCGCTCACACAAAAACTCACCAAGCGTGGTTACCATGAAACCAAACTTCAGGAAATTCAGACTCAAGTAGGTAAAATAAACAGACAGGAACTCTTAAAAGATCTAAGAACAAACAGAACCACCTGTAGAAAATCCCCTTTGTGCCTAAATATGGCAGACAAAGCAAAAAAGTTAAATAATAATGGCAATAGTACAAAAGGACACCAAATATGGCTTCCTATTAAGACAAAACCCCCTTTTAATCGACACCAGGGGTCGAAGCCTTAGAGATATTCTCTGTCCCTCAGACGTTACCCCGAAAAAAGAAAGAAAATTGTTCTGGGGATCTCCAAAAAGGGGTACACATGTTTGCTTGAACTGTGTATGCTGCTCCTCAATAATTAAAGGGAACACGGTATATCACCCCACAAAGGCAATACCATCCACTCAAGAGACTTCTCTACATGCGATACCAAAATTTAAATTTTTGAAATGCCCTTGTGGATTGGCCTATGTTGGTGAAACCATTAGAGCAGTGAAAGAACGCATAAAAGAACATAGAGGCAACATTAGAAACTTTAAAACAGACACCCAGTCTGATACTCCTGTATCCAGACACTTCGCCTCCTATGGCCACAATCAGATACAACTAAAGTGTCTGGTATTAGAACATGTAAAATTACCCAAAGGAGGGGGAAATATTCAGAAACTACTTGTGCAACGTGAAGCAATATGGACCCCCATGGGCCTTAATGACTATTGGAGTTTATCACCTTTCTTGTAATCGCCTCTAACCCTTACCTCTCTCATATTAAGATTCTGAAAACGTCACTAACTGCTTTTCTCTACCAAGGGTAAGACACGGATACTATGTATACTCTTATGAATATAATTAAGCAGGACAGCTTGCGCTTTAATATATGTTGAGCATCATGTGTCTAGTTTAAGTAGGCTCATTAAGTGCAGTACTTATACTAAAATATTGTTTTTCATTTCCTTCGTAAATATGTTTCACATATAATGAGGTTTTTATACATAACACCGCTTTTAATAATTTTCAGGAGCACGTTGGGACAATATTTGAACTATATATGGGAACTGATGGCAACTAAAGGACACTTGCAACAGTGTGTTTTCACTCCAAAGATGGACTAAGCAATTATTCAGTTAACACTTGTTAACCTATGTGGTTCGTGGGGGCGGGGTAATACACCCCTGTGTGATTATTTAAAGCTTTGTGTTGCACCTTTATTACACACTTGAAAAAGCCTATGATGCCCAAAACAAGTCGTTTGGACTGCAATAAACCTGCAAACTAGCAGTAATCTTGCATTGTTGTCCTTCTGTCCCCCACTTTGAAGTTATACATAATTGTACAAGTCACTATGAAGTTGTCAGAAGTCCTGGGGGCAGATTCACTAACCTGCGAAAATTCGCTAGCGACAACTTTGCAGCCATCGCAACACTTCGCCAGGCGAAAATTCGCTCAGGCAACGCTATTTTACTAAGATGCAAAGTTGCGTCCAGGGCACCGAACGCTGGTTAATTCTTGCTATTGTTACTTCGGCAATTGAAGCAAAGATGCGCTAGCTTTGGCACATATATAATGTAGCAAATACATTACATTACACAAGTCTAGGAAACCTTAATAAAAAAAATAGAGTTGTTATATTGCCCTACACATGAGCCCAGTGTATCATTGATATTCCATATGTTAGAAAATGTATGGGGGAACTCGGTTACCCCAAAAAAAATGTAAGGACCTTTTCAGGCTATCACTCTGAAAAAAGGATAAGACGCCAGCGTTTTTGGGACTTAGAAAAAATTTTCACTTAAAATTGAGGAAGATCTATGCACTCCAATGCCTGGTCTGAGGTGGCGAAGGCAAGTCTGGTGGAACAGGTAACGTTCAGTAAAATCCGCATCTCCGCATCTCGGAGTTACTTGAAAGCCTGAAAGCGGTAGTCACTTCGCCCTTTAGTAAATCTGCCCCCTGGAGTCTTCTATTATAGGGATGTAGCGAACTGCCGATTTGGTGTTCGCGAACGCCGTTCGCGAACACAGGCAAAAAATGCGAACGTTCGTGAACAGTTCGCGAACTTCGAACACCTGCTAAAATCGCTCGATTCGAACGATCGAAGGATTGTAATCATTCGATCGAAGGATTTTCGTTCGATCGAAGGATTTTCATTCGAATCGAACGATCGAAACCATTCGATCGAATGCTTTTCATTAGATCGAATGCTTACAATCGTTCAAACGAATTTTTAGCGGTCGAATGAATTCGAATGGTCGAATGGTCGAACAAATCGAACGCGAACCCAAATTGGCGAACGTCACGCGACGTTCGCGAACATTCGGCGGACGCGAACGGTCGAAGTTCACGCGAACAAGTTCGCCGGCGAACCGTTCGCTACATCCCGATTCTATTATTCTTCAGGCACATGCAGTGGATAAAACAGAGACATGGCTGAAAAGTTGACATTTAATAGTCTCTATATTTTCATATACAAAGCAAACTACAAAACTTTGGAAAGTATTAGTAATGATCAGTGTTTGTTAGTGTTGCATATGGTCCAATGACAGGAAGGGAAAGCCCTTCTATCATTTTATGGTCTGTTCATTTATAGCAAATGTAACAAAATGATTCCAGTTTGCTATGGTTCCCTTGATTGGCAAATTTTCACCTACGAAGTCTTCACCACTAGGGTTGGGCGAAATTGATCCGTTTCGTTTCGCCAAAAATTTGCCGCCGGCGAAATGATGCTGACGCCCATTAAAGTCTATGGGCGTCAAAAACATTTTTGACGTGCATCTTTTTTTTTTTTTGACGCACAAAACCATGCAAGTCGATGGGCATCATTTCCGCAGCGAAACAAGGTGAAAAAATTCGCCCATCCCTATTCACCACACTTGGAGCTAATTCACCAGGCACAAATTCGATACCACTGCGCAAAGTTGCATCTCAGTAGCCAAACGAGGTTTCGCCAGTGTTAATTTGTAAGTGCTAGTATTTCATATCATTTCTGCCTAGTGAAACTTCTTTAGTTCTCTTACGCTGAGGTCAATTTGAATAAGGCTTATAAATACACACACACATATATATATATATATATATATATATATATATATATATATGTATATATATAAATAAAGGTCTTATATGATATATATATATATGATTATTATTATTAATTATATATAATTATTATTAGAGATGTTGGTGCAAACGCTTGAAGTGGCCACTTATTATTATAACAAATGTCCAAAGAAGCAAAATAAAGACAAAAGAGATCCTCTAATGCCCTAGACATGAGCCCACCCTAAAACAAATGTGTCATGCCCCTCAAATGGTAAAAAATTTGTAATGGTTACAACTTTTAAAAACAATCCCATTTTAAAATATGAAAAAAAACTGTAGCCTTTTTTTATCATTTTAATAACTTTCCGGCATACAGGATATGATGTCACTGACATAAGACTGAGGAGGATGTAGCTTCATCTTATCAGTTTGCCAGGTCTAAAGGAAACTCTGGCGAAAGAAGTAACGTTCTGTAAAATTCGCACTTTAGTGAATTTGCGGAGTAATGGCCACTTTGCCGTTTGGTAAATCTGCCTCCATGACTCCTGTGTAACTAAGAATTCCAGAACCCAGGTGTCTCTAGCAGTGGGAGCCAAGACACTATAAAAAGCACTTTGTAATTATAGACTAAAACTGGTCATATGAGTAGCAGGGTGGTGAAGTGGTTAGCATTACTGTCATGTAGCTCTAGTGATCTGGGGTCTTCAAGGAGATATATAGATATATTCTCCATGTGTCCGTGTGAACTACTCTTGTTTTCTCCAACACACACATGCAATCAGGTTAATTGGCTCTTAATAAAAGTGACCTTATTTATTGTATGTGAATATTATAGGGAACTTACATTAAGTAAGCTTTACTCAGGCAGGGATTGATCATGAACAAATTCTGTAAGGGGCTGCTTAAAATGTCAGCTCTGACCAACTCTTTAGAACTGCATTAACGACTTGTGAGCCTGAAATCTGCCTTTCAGAGGACAATAAAAGCAGTGGTGCTTCTAGTGCTCAATATGAGCACTTGAAGTTATATACAGTACCAATTAACTTGGGAGATTAGGAGAACATCTCCTATTATGTTAATGTCTTTGTAGTGTGGCCTTGAATCAAAAAATGGGATTAACCAACTATATCAAGTTTCTATGGATACAGTTCTGTGGATGGCCAAAAGAAGGCAGATCCCTGGAGATGTGTTAAATCGGTTTTAGAACTTTAGAGAACAAAGCTTCAAAGCATTGTTTATGCTATTCACCATAACATTTATGCTTAAGAGTGGGAGCATTAATATGTCATTATTAATATGTAATTAATACCTTTATCTAGACATGTGCTGTATGTTGAGATATATATATATATACATAAATGATTTTTGGGGTATTAATGCAGAAATTTAATATCACATATTACATATATCACAACCTATATTCATAGGGCAATGGTAAAATAAGTGTTTTGACCACCCATGGAATCAGGTTGTGGAACATTCATTTCTCAGTGGATGCCTGCCTATATTCTCTACTTTAGGCAGTATGTTTGCCATGGATCATTGTGGGAAGCTGTATCTGTCTGTTTTTTGCTAATTACAGTGGTGATCACAATGCCTGTGAGCTCTTAGCCTTTAAATCATAGGGAAATTAACAAGGTGACATTCTGAAGGGTCATATCTGATCATGGACCTAGTTCTTTTATTCTTATTAGGCTTGACCATTTCCTGCTGTTGATTTAGGGTCCACCCAAGAGTAGTTTTTAGCAAACTGTAGACCATCATGTTTTTTGATTACGTGGTGCACTGTGGGCTTTGAGTTATTAAAAACATAAGCAGTGGGGTGTTGACATGATACAAATGGGATGGCAGCACGAGATACACCTATGTAGTAGTGATGTGCAGGATGACCACCGGTTAGGCAGGTTCGGGTTGAAATTTGGCCAACCATTTTCAGGTTAGGGTTGGGTGCTGGTCAGACTGGGGAAGTACATTCTTCCAGTGCTCCCAAAGATTATTTGTCTTGGAAACAGATGCACACACAGAAGTAGTGTACAGAGCGAGAAGACATGGGTACAGGTTTGGCATAGCAGCTGAAATGGCAACATTTTGCTGCTTAGGGTTGGGTGCCGGTTAAGGTTTTGTGGGTTAGGGTTGGGTGTGGGTTGAGCTTTTCCTGACCTGCCCATCATTACTCTGTAGCCTTATATGGTCATTTAGTCATTAGGACAGTGATTGGCCCCAGGGTCGGACTGGGGGTGCTGTTGTCCAGGGCCCCCCACCGGACCCCCTACAGCGATGCCTGCACTCTCGGCACACACTTGTCGCACATGCGCAGACGGTGCTGCACTGCATCGAAAATTGTTTTTTTTTTGGTAAACTCGGTATGACGAGAGAGGGGGGGTCTGGCCCGACGGGGGCCCATGAGGGTTGGGCCCACCGGGTTTTTTCCCGGTGTCCCGCCGGCCCAGTTCGACCCTGATTGGTCCTGTGGTGACAAGTTGAACAAAGGACCTTCTGAACAGCACAATTTGGTTACCCTACTCGATCGATATGTAAACATGGCTAGATTAAGGGGGTTATTTATCAAAGTCCAAAAACTCTATATTTTTTTTTTTACTATACAATCTGAATTTGTAGAGGGGGAAAAAATTTAATTTTTCAGAATTTATTCAACCCCAAGGGTGTTTAAAGTCTGAATTAAAAAGTACTCCAACTCAGACCTGCCAAGTTCATGTAGAAGTCAATGGGAGAATTCCCGAAGATATCCTGACCTGTGCTGGATTTCATGCAATAATTCAAAGATTTTGTGGTTTTCAGGCAAAAATCTGAAAAAGTTTTCGAGTGTCAAATCCAAAAAAATCATGATTCCATTTTCTTCACGATTTTAAAGAGTTTTTTCCCCGCACAGGAGATTGTCGGAAAAATTTATTGATAAATAAGGGGGGAAAAAACAGTGTGGATTTGGTCAGACAATTTTACCAAAAATTATTAGAAATTTTGCGATTTGATAAATAATATCCTAAATATCTGACTGTGAGGGTTCCGATCCACACAAATAAACAATAGACTGTCAACAACGCTTGAGTGATTTGCCTGTGTAAAGCCTGCTTTATGATATTTATGCAAGATGCTAAATGAGCCATTTCAGCATTATTATTATTATTTTTTATTATGTAACTCCTTCTGCTGAACTGCAACTGAATACAACACAGTCCAGTAGTATCTGCTCATTACGGGTACTAATAGCGTCTGTTCATAAAATAAATCACAGTTTAGCCACAACATTGTTGTATACTTTGCACTTCGCTGAGATGTAAAATTTCACTGAGCTTTCATTTTTTTTTTTTTTTTTTTTAAAAAAAAACCCTTTATCAAATAAAATGATGGGGCTAGTTTGTTCCAATAATGCGTTTTACCATCCAGCTCTCTGGGAACAACAATGTAGGAAAGAGCCAATTATGGCAGGCTGCTGATCTTTGAGACGGCCATGAATCATTTTTATAGTGTTTTTATATGCTTTTAATTAGACTTTCCATTGCAGTCGGCGTTGAGCATTGCATTGCTATGCGGTGCGACTGTTCACTATTACTTACAAAAAAAACATACACCATGAAAATGCAATTGAAACCATAGAAAAATGCTCCATTAAAGCTAATGAGGTTTATACGTCTTAAAATAAAGCTGCTGAAGGATGTCTTGACCTACTAAGGCAGCAACATGGGGAGACTATTTATCAAAATCTGAAAATTTCTGATAATTTTCTGTAAAATAGTCAGACCAAGTCCGCACTGATTTTTTCCCCTTATTTATGAATACATTTTTCCAAAAATTTCCTGTGCGGGAAAAAACTTGATAAAATAGTGAAAAATTTTCAATCATACACATTTTTCAGATTTGACGCTTGAAAACACAGATTTTATCAGATTTTTGGCCGAAAGCCACAACATTTTCGGATTATTGCACGAAACCCAGCACACATCAGGATATCTTTGGGGCATCTCCCATTGACTTCTACATGAACTCGACAGATCTTAGTTGGATCACTTTTTTTATTCAGACTTTTAACACCCTCTGGGTTTAATAGATTAGAATTTTTGGAGTTTTTGTCATTTGAACTTTAATAAATAACCCCCATAGCATTGGATAATTTATCAGCTGGTTTTGCTGTCTTTAGCTCAGACTGTGCCAGTTGAACACGATAAAATTTGGCTCATCGTGTACAAAGAATGCCTTTGCCTTAGAGACAGAGAGCCTCTCTGTGAATGGAGAACATTGGCCGGAACTAGAGTGGATGCTTTTATGCAAAACCTCCATTGACTTAAGCCATGTCCAAATTTATTACAGTCTTACAGTTTTACAGTTCTTTTTATCAGGATACTTTTCAGCCATCGTTTTAGTTTCTTCTGATGCTCCCTTTTTAGCTTTGTTAATCTGTTTCTTGGCTTTAACCTTCTCTCAATTGGTTTTGAACTAAAATCTCCTTAAAGCTCAGCATGGGAGTTCTTACTGGCAGGCTAATATGGGGAGGGCGATGGAAGATCTTTTGTGCAGAATATTTGTATTCTACAGGGAAAAACTCACTTGATGCGCTGGAATCAACCCTAAATGATGAAAGCTTTTATAGCAAACTATAAGTATGTTCAGCAGTCTGTGTTTAAAATGTGCTCTGTTTTGCAGCCTCCTTTATTCACAAGGATTACACTTACGTAGGTCAGTTTTGGTGCTTCCCAACACATTTACATGCAGGCAGATAATATGCATTTGGATCCAATTGCAGGTGACTAATAGATTTAACTGAACCCCATCCTGTTCCTGGTTGGCTGATGACCCCATACAATTACCAGTGTGGCACAATTAGTTATGGCATTATCCCGCCAGTTAGGAAATACTGAAAATGCTCATTGATGCCAACATACAATAAATTCAGTGATTATGTATTACCTTCCAACAGTTTGTGCGGCTTGTGACTTGGATTTATTTGCCAACTGTTTAATTAATCTTCTTGTAAAATGTAACCCTCCATGTTTATTTTGTTTTAGGGCACTCCATTATACAAACCTATTGTTCATGTTGGTACTGCGTGTCAAAGTCCACAGGTAGACAGATGCATACATAATATACAAAGTACATTATGTATATTATACAAAGTAATCTGACTTATCGCCCCAAGGGCTGAATGTTTGGGTACTATTCATCTTGGCCATTATCAATGGGTAAATAGATCAATAAGTTAGGCTGTTGATGCAAGAAAGTAAATGTGAATGGAGAATGAAGTAACCAGATGAAGACATTCAGCAGAGGCTTTGGCCAATCATTTTTTTTCTATTTAACTTGTCCCACTGTAATTGGTCAGTAAGCTCATACATATGCATGGCAAAAATGGTTCAAGGTAGACTTATGGGCGCAAATTCACTAAGCGCCGAAGCGCCGAACGCTAGCGTCAATTCGCTAGCGTTTGGCATTTTCGGTACTTCGCAAATTCACTAACGAACGCTGGCGTAAATTCGCTAGTGTTACTTTGCACACTTACGCCAGGCGAATTTCTCTAACTTGCGCAGTGTACTGAACGCTACCTTTTACGCTAGACTTCCTTCGCCACCTCAGACCTGGCGAAGCACAATAGAGTAGATTGTTTCCAAAAAAGTCACATTTTTTTCTAAGTCCCAAAAAACGCTGGCGTGTTTTCTACATGATGGGTGATAGGCTGAAAAAGATCGAAAATTTTTTTTGGGGCTCCCCTCCTTCCCCCCTACATTTCCTGACTCATGGCAACTTACCTAGACAGTGGGCACATGTGTAGGGCAAAATAAAATTTTTATTTGCTGATTTGAAGGTTTTCTAGGCATTTGTAGTGCTGATACGTGTTCCTCCACTGAAATTTGAATTTGGCGCCGTATGCAAATGAACCATCGCTAGCGAAACTTCACTTCGCTTGGCGAATTAACGCTAGCGCAACTTCGCAAACTTACGCTACCCCTGTGCGCAACTTCGGATTTTAGTGAATTCGCGGAGCGCTGGCGAAAATACGCCTGGCGAAGTGCTGCGAAGTGCGGCGAAGTGCAGCAAAGTTGTGCCTGGCGCAACTTCGCATCTTAGTGAATTTGCCCCATGGTGTCATATATAGAGCAACTTTGACAAGGTCTCCCTATTGGAATTGGCACTCAACACATGAATAATCTAACTCTCATAATTAGCTCCAATTTAGTTCAAACCATGACCACTTTCTAGTTGGAGACATCAAGATGAAGAAGACACCCTTTGGATGTATGTGCTGTTAATGGCGTTGACTACAACTGCAAAAACACCCAGTGCTGCTTCCTGTTCCAGTGTGTCTGCCATAATGATTTGCGTTAAAAACTGAACACACTTCTTGCATGTTGAAGGCCTCAGTTGGCGTACCTGGGTCCAAATCAGTAAATGGAAGGCTTACATTGCCATTTTGTATGCTTTCCAATAATGTCTCAGCACAAGCCCTGTTTATTGTATTGTGCTGAAGGATATTGTTCCTTAAAAACTCAATATTCTAAAAGCAAATATAGAAATGGTGCTGATATCTGGATAACATTTCTGGGTCACTACATTTTGGAAGTATCAATATCTCCCCTTCTGGTCCTAGAGACATTTTGAGAAGTGCTTTCCATTTTGTGTCCAAGAATGGGGTGGGTGACTATTGGAGATAGGGAGAGTGACTTCTATCTTGTCGCATCTGTGCTTGTCACTTATATGCAAATAGACACCCCAGCCTTCTCCTGAATGACAAGAACACTTCTCAGATAGTTCAGTGCCGTGTTTCTGCAATAAGATTTAATGGGAGCACTCAGTCTTGCAGGGCGATGAATAAATCTGAAAGCAAAAGCCCTGATGTGTTTTTTGAGCTTTTTAGAACTTTGCTGAAGTTTGTTCATAGAAGCACCTCAGACACTTGAGGATAAGGCAGCACTCTAGGCAGCGGGGGGCTTATCCTTTTTTTAAAATATCTCTGTCATCTTTGTAGCAGCATGAGTACATAATCACATTTCCCCTCAGAACTATTACAGACGAGAAGATGGCAGAGCATTTTATTTCAAAGTCATTTTATGGAGGTCCGCTCACCTTTTTATGTGCACAGTATTATTTTTGCCACTGAGTCAGCTCCAGGCATCATTTGTGTTCCGCCTCTAATGGCACATGAAACGTCTTTGTAAATGGGAAGATTCACTCTGATGGTTTCTTCGCTTCATAACACTGCACAAAAAAAAAATGTGGTTTTATTTAAAACCTTAAAGTAAAAAAAAAATACCTCTTTTGTCTCTGCAGGTGTCTCTGTAATAAAATTGTAGCACTGTGAGAAAGTAAAAAAACAAAATGGTTTGAAATATGCTGGAAATGGGTTGGAATCAGTGTTGTGGTGTGTAGGAAATGGCAATGTCAGTCGCCCATGGTCAGGTCATTTTATCGAACTGTAGCCTTTAGCCGTAATTCTGTTTCTGGTTCTTGTCCTGCTCCTGACTCCATATCCAACACTAGTTTCTACAATTTTTACTAGTGTCAGTGTTATTGGATCTGTGGACACTGGGCCTGATCTCATTGGAATGACACTCCTTTATTAGGCATATGTGGGCAAAACTAAAATGGCTTCCCTTCTAATTACTAAGTTTGCTATTTAAGCTACACATATCATTACCAACATTGCTGGGTTTGACCAGATGAACTTCATTGGTTAGAATAGATCTGTTAGTAGTCATTTATTGACACAAGATACACGTGCAAGCGAATTAAGTTCTCCCTTTAGTGCTCATTTAAAAAACACTAGGGGGCAAATTCATCAAAGGTCGAATTTCGAGGGGTTAAATCCCTCGAAATTCGACAGGGGAATAGAATCAAATAGAATCGAATAGGCAGTTCGGGCGAATTTACGCGCTGGCAAATAGTCGAATTGGCGAATATTCGCCAGGCAAATAGGCGCTGTTCGAATATTCGCTCGAAGGATTTTCATTCGATCGAATGCCTTTTTATTTGATCAAAAACTTGGAAAACAAGCCTATGGGACTTTCCCATAGGCTTTTAAAGCAATTCGGTAGGTTTTAGGTGGCGAAGTAGGCAGTCGAAGTATTTTTAAAAGGGATAGTACTTCGACTATCGAATGGGCGAATAGTCGCAGCGTTTTTGCGCCCGATCCAGTACTTCGACTATAGAATGGTGAATAGTCGCAGCGTTTTTGTGCTCGATCTATTCGAATCATTCTACTCAGGCGAATTTACGCCAATTCGATAGTCGAGGAGCACAAAAAACTACTCGAAATTCGAAGTTTTTTTACTTTGAATCCTTCACTCGAAGTTAGTGAATCGGCCCCTAGGGGTCTGGCAGTCAGTGATGTTATGTGGGGGCTCTAGAGCTAGGGTTGCCACCTGTCCGGTTTTGACCCGGACAGCCCCTTTTTTTGAAACCAGTTTTCCAATTAGGAAAACTGGGCAGGATTTCCTGGGATTGATGCCGGCAATCGCCAATCGTCACCTCATAGCCCCACCAAAGACATTGCAATCCTGCCCCAACAACATCATGGCCCACCTTGCTGCATCACTGCAACATGGCTACTCCCCCACTGTAACATGACCCTGCCTCCCCCTGAAGTTCGTTGGGGGGAAAGGTGGCAACCCTAACTAGAGCATGCAGTTACTATGTTTGGGGGAGGGGTGGACAAGGGCCTGGACAGGGATAGGCAGACAGAAGAAGTACTCACCCAGTGCCACCCTCACCTTTGCACCCTAGGCTCTTGCCTCTTTGCCTAAACCTACAGTAGTTCCAGCCCCGCTGGCTTTACCCATTGCACTGGATCTTAAATTAACTAACTAACTAACTAACTAACTAACTTAACTAAATTAACTAATTATCCAGCAGAAAATGAGGTTGGCCTGTAATATAAACTGATGCTACAGGGCTGATTATTAAATTCTGATGCTAATTGCACTGGTTTCTGTGCTGCCATGTAGTAATTATCTGTATTAATTACTAATCAGCCTTATATTGAGACATTTCTATTCTATGTGTACTGCATATTGTGAGTGGGTCCCTAAGCTCAGTAAGTGACAGCATCACAGAGCATGTGCAGTGAATCAGCAGAAAAAGAAGATGGGGAGCTACTGGGGCATCTTTGGAGACACAGATCTTTACTGCTAAAGGGCTGTGGTTGCCTTGGGCTGGTACAGAAGCACAAAACATAATGTACAATATTTCTAGTCTACTTCTTTAGTTAAGCTTTAGTTCCTTTTTAAAGCTGGCTACACATAACCATTTCAGCATACTCCAAAGGCAGACTGGCAAACACATGGCCACATTTTGTTACAGGCAGATTTCCGAAGCACTGGATCAGATAGGACTGCCGTTTATCCATATATCCACTCTAATCCCATAATAAGGCAAATGGGTTTTCTAACATCTTTGAAATATACTATGTTTAATAATCTTCCCTGGCTTCATTTGCCTGGGTTCATCATTAGTGATGGTGGAATCTGTGCAGTTTCGTTTCGCTGGAAAATTCTCAAATTTACAGTGAAATTCGCGAATCTGTGAAAAATTAGCGAATTAATTGCTAATTGAAGTCAATGGGTGCCAAAATTATTTTGACGCGAGCGTGACTAAGTCCAAATGCATTAAAGTCAATGGGAATCTGAATAATTTTGATGCGTGCCAATTTTTTTTTGACGTAGTGGATTTTTCACGGGCAAATTGTTGCCGCAGGTTTGCAAATTAATTTGGTATCGGCAAAATGACGAATTTATTCGCCCATCACTGTTCATCATGAGTTCATGATGGCCATATTTAGGAAGCAGTATAACAGTTTGAGAACCATCTTAATATGACAATAGATGCACAGATTATAATATACAAAATTTTGTTTTATATGATATTTGGTGCATGTATGGCTTGAGACAAGCCAAACGATATTGGCAAAAGACTTAAGCTGGTCATAGACTCAAAGATCCGCTCGTTTGGCTATGTCACAATCTTTCCCTGATATGCCACTAATGGCATGGCTATATCGGGGGTAATCCGAACGTTCGGCCATATGGTCGAACGATTGGATTACGATACGCCATGGGGTAAAAATCAAACCTTCTCGATCTATATTGTGGCCAGATATCGATCGGGAAGACCCGTTGGAAGCCCCCATACACGGACAGATAAGCTGTCAAATTGGTCTAAATGACCGATATCGGCAGCTTTATCAGCCCGTGTATGGCCACCTTTAGATATCGGGCAGGTCGGAAAGTTTTTATCAGGTGCCTCTGAACTGCCACTGCTGAATCATCAGATAAAGGTAGAATTTTATTGTTTCTATGGTTCTCAAACTGGTTTAACCAGTGGACGCAGGAAAGATTGTAATTGTCTATGGTTACCTTTATCCTGGGAGAAGACTACCAATAGAGAATCCTGTACTCTCTCTGTAGTCTGCAAAACAAATGAAAGTCACTGAGAGGCAAATCTCGTTTCACCTGCATGGACACAGTGCTGATAGAACAAAATAAATAAATAAATAAATGGCTCAGGAAAACTTTGCAAAAGCTTAGTCTTGTGTTAGACTTTGGTGTTTCCCCATCTCAATTGGGTTCCCCATGTCATTTTCCCAGTAAAAGAGGAAGTGGAGGTCCCAGGGTCATGGATGTCCCCATATCATTTAGAAAATAAACCTTTCAATCTTGGATTTGCTTTAATCTATGGGAGTCAAAGAGTTGACATTTAACAGCATCAGTTGAGTCACAGGTTGAACATCCCTGATACAAGGACAGTAAATTGAAGCTGAATCCTACTTATTTCTTTCTTCTTTTAACGCTTCCCTTGTGAATTTTCCACCCATAAAAATGTGTTTGTTTTCTTAACATTTGAACTGCCCTGAGCTTATTAGATTCCCCACTCACTCAGTCTAATAACCATAACAAGTATGTCAGAAGGTCTGTTTGATGTTGGCTTTTGTTGTTTCCCTTTCAAGAGGATGTTTGCTCTTGCCTGCTCCTGACTTTATTTTCTTAAATATGTGTGACTTTACATCCCACTCTCCTTCATTAAGTCATTTTGCTTTCAGCCATGTGCAAAATTATAATTAATATTATGTGTTATTAAGTTCTGGCATAATCTTTAATATTCTTTTTAGATATAAATGTATATTGTGTAGATGAAACATCTAAAAGATCCATTTTTCAATAACCACTAAATAGCCATTAATGCTAAGATGGGTGAGGTTGCCAATGATATCACTCCAACTTGCAGTACAGCAGTAAAGAGTGATTGAAGTTTATCAGAGCACAAGTCACATGACTGGAGGCAGCTGGGAAATGTACAATATGTCTAGCCCCATGTCAGATTTCAAAATTGAATATAACAAAATCTGTTTGCTCTTTTGAAAAATGGATTTCAATGCAGAATTCCGATGGAGCAGCACTGTTAACTGATGCATTTTGAAAAAAACTGGTTTTCCCATGACAGTATCCCTTTAATTGATATTACTTTTGCACCCTTTAGTGCCCATGCACTTCTCTCTGGGTTTAACAAAACCAGGCAGAAATCTGGGAAATGATGGATTTTAGTGATATGAGAGAGATATTAATATAATATAGAGATATTAATATAATACAGTGCTACGCAATATGTTGGCGCTAAATAAATACATGTTAATAATAATAATAATATAAGGAGCGACAGTACAGATAAAATTGGCCCTCACTTGATAAAGGGCGTGCAGCCTGAAACATGTTGTGAAAAATAAATCACTTAGCAGTTAATCTGCATTGTGTGCTTTCTCTCGGTCTTACTGAGTTTCTTTAGATAAAATTGGCCATATTGTGTGTGTATGTAGTAGGGATATTAAATGATAAGCTCCTCTGGGGCAGGGATTGGAGAGAATGATGTATCTCTGTAAAGCTCTGCAAAAAATATTGGTGCTACATAAATAAAAAGTAATAAAAACAATACACCTATGTATATTTACAGGCATGGGATCCGTTATCTGGAAACTTGTTATCCAGGAAGCTTCAAGTTATGGGAAGGCCATCTGCCTTAGACTCTATTTTATATAAAATAATCCAAATTTCCTTTTCTGTGTAATAATAAAACAGTACCTTGTACTTGATCCCAACTAAGATATAAGCAATACTTATTGGAGGCAAAACATATTGGGTTTAATTTGTGTTTAAATGACTCCTTAGTAGACAAAAGTATGGAGGTCTAAACTACAGAAAGATCCAAATCAAAGATACACTGAGCTGGACTGATAGGACACCGAGAAAAAACCCCGCCAGCCCAGACCTGCTCCTTGTCCAAAGCCTACTGCGGCTTCCGACCGTCCTCCCTGGTCCCTACTGCACGCCCGCTAGTAGAAGGAGGCAGGTGCTGGGGTGCCGGAGGGTGGTTGCTGCTGGTGAGTGGGACCCCAAGGCATCAGCCCCGTTGAGCCCCCCAGTCCGATGTTGCACCATATTACTCCCGGGCCTACTCAACATCACTTACTTACAAGGGCTCTTTAAAGTTTCTATAACCTTTTCCATTGACCTTCAACTGTGTATTGTTACCAGATTTTTACCAGGCTTTTTTTCAAGGTTAACATTTTTTCAGTAATAATATATTTTTATTTTTTTTTTCTACAGGTTATCCACAGCAGAAATAGAAAGAAGAGCCCAACATCTTGGCATCTTGGTCACCTTAAAAACCAACCCAGAATCCTTTTACAAACACGTGACTAAATACATTCATCCCACCATTGAAGGCAAAGACCTCCAGTGGTTGCTGTATTATTTTACACTTCTCGAGAACTGTGGCTTGTCTCAATATGTGAAGCATATCATTAAACCAGACTCCCACCTAAAGCTACTGAAGAAACTGAAGGCAGTGGCATTAGGTATGGCTTCCCTCCAATGCTCTGAATGTATTTTATAACAAGCTCCCCAGGCATCAGTTTCCATGGTGCCAAGGTCCCATTAATCAGCTGGCTCTAAACTAATGCTCATTTGACACTGTATTATTGTATCATTTATATAAACATAGCAAGAGCCAGTTGATTAACAGTCATTTGAAGAAGCTTTCTAGACTGACTGTGACTTCTGCTACATTGATTCAAAGGACAAGACCAACAGGGATATATCATTAGCACATAACTTTAAAACCATGTGTTAATGTATATTGGAAAGTTGCTTAACATTCCTATGAGTAATGTATGCGGAATATAAAGTATGTTGCCCTACAGTAATTTAAAAGATAAATGTGAATTCTATTTATAAGTGATGGTTTGCATGGGTTTATCATATTGTAAACATTTATTATCAATTGGGAAACATTTCTCACACACTGGCTTCAATAGAATTCATGTTGTTATTTTTGTATCTAGGGCTGTCTGACATTTAATCTGGCAGCGACATTTTTCCAAATGGCACAGGCATTAAGATGGGTTTAAAGGTGCAACTTGCAGGGCTTGATTTCCCCCTTTCAGATGATGAGCACACTCATGCCATCAATAATAAGAATAACAAGTCTAGTGCAGAAATTGCTGAATGCAAGGAAATTTAAAAAAAATTGAATAACATTAAAATTCACCTGTATCAGTACAGGAGCATATGTCTATTAAATTATTAATGGACACAAGTGGACCATTAAAACCTGTGAATTCAACAGCCTATTGGTCTGTGTATGGGGGTATGGGGCCCTTGTGACAGCTTGCCCTAATTGTATCTGTTGGGCAAGTTAGAACATTTTGTTGAGCAAGAATTGCATAAGCATGCTGATGTGATTCTCTCTCCAGATCGATCTCCATAGATCCCCATTAAGATTAGGCTCAAGGACCCAGCATGTTGGTGACCAAATCAGGTCAAGATCCACTCATTTGGTGAGATCACCAATCCTTAAGTATCTTTAACCAAATCCCTTAAAATAACGAGGATTTGATCAGTAGTGAGGAGAAACAAGTTGCATTTTTGTTATCCATGAGGACCAATATATTATATTTAGCAGATATTCAACATCATAGCTCCTTGTTTATGGGCTGGATGTTGCATCCAGTGCCTGTATGTTTTAGATGGGGTTGTCTTAAAGCTGCAAATGTCGACTGAACAAGAAGTTATTTTCGATATTGTAAGATGGTAAATGGATTGCTTTAATTTAAAAAGTCCCTTGAAGGCGTAATACAGCATTAGGCTGGTTGTGTTCAGATTTGGAAGAAGGGAAGCTTTTTCCCCACTCCATGTGAAAGTTTCACTATTAGTTCCTTATTGGCCAAGAGAGTCTTTAAAAAGGTTGTTATCATGTGATTCTGTCTCTTTGAACCCCACTTTCTGGAAGGGGTGAATGGTGCTGAAAGGCCTAAGGTAGGATAACCCAGTAGGAGATGATGTTTCAGAAAAGTTAAAATTGAGCAGTGAGAGGTTAGAAACTTTTATAGCTCATTCTAGCAATGAAAACCAGGCTTCATGAGTCTAATCACTCTAATTACTCTAATCTCATCATGTTAAGCACTCTAATGATGAGATTAGAAGTGTTAATGATCAGGATCATGGATAGAGAGCTTCCTGAAGGAGCACCACAGTTATTCCCCAGTGTAAAAAACCTCTCCTTCATGCCTTCAGAAAGGACCTGTGTCCAGTGTAACATGTTTTGTTGGAAGTAAAGCTGGCCACAGACGCAAAGATCCGATCGTACGAATCAACGTATGATCGGACTTCCCCATCTCCCGACCTGCCACTAACCATTCAGATCAAATAAAGTAGTAAAAGAACAGATCAGCCGATGTTCTGCCCCTGACAGCACTCATACGAAAGTTATGTCCGACCAAAGCTGGTGACAGTCTCCCTCTGAAAGTTGTACGATCGGCAATACATGCAGAGATATTATCGGCAGCCGACAGAAATCTTTTAACCTGTCCGATTTACCAAACAACCGATCTCTGCCAGACAAAAAGTTTCGGGACTCTCCACACACGGTCCGAAAATGGTATGAATCCTCGATCATACGATCAGATGTTTGCGTCTATGGCCAGCTTTACAGGGGATTTGTATCTTCACAGGGCAGTTGGGGAAGGGAAAAGGCTGTGTCATTTGTGTAAAAGAGCTCCTGAATAGCATTCCATTATTATTAGCATTTATATAGTGAAAAATGAATTACAGAGAATATTTGAGCTTTCACATGACCCCCTGCTCCTGTGGAATTTACAATCTATTTCCAGAGGAGAGCACCGTAGGGTCATATTTTATAATGCGTTTTCACCAATTAACATAACAGTTTATTTTAGGACTTTAGGAGCAAAACTGCACAAACACATAGAAACGATACACATTCTTTTTATTCAAAGTGCCTGAACTGTTTGCATCAGATGAAGTCTGTTCTAAAAAAGCAATGCTCACCAATCTAGAAGTATAGATTTTTTCTTATGTTCATTTGTGACCTGTAGAGCAGGTTATTTTATCACATCCAGGAGTTTATTTATTCCCTGCCATGGAGCTGCAGCATATTCAGTAGACTAACAATGTTATTAAGGACCAGTTTTCCTCCTGAATAAGCAGGTTTATTTGCACAGGTGAAAATGAAGTGTCTTTTCCTCGACTAAGAGCAATAGCAGGTGTCGGTGAAAACAATACAGTACCTTGGCTTTTCCAGGGCTGTTTGTTATAAGAAGGACATTTTGTCTCCTGAATAAAATAGAATAATACTTATTTTGTGCTTCTCTCTACTTGTCCACAACCAGCAATTTCCATAAACCATTTTGGGTTTCAGAAACTGTAATTTAAGGATCATTAAAACAAAAAAAAACTGTATCCCCCAATAGACCTAACGAACCTGATAATGTATTGTTTTTTAAATGTTGTAGAGCAGTAGAAGTGTGTTGTATATCTTGCCTTTTCTTTCTCTGTTAGGTCTTGATTACAAAAAGCTGACAGATGCCAACGTCAGTCCCCTGGAGTCCCTAAAATCAATACATACCAGTCAGAATGTTCTGGCTATTTCCAAAGTGGCATCAAGAATCCCATATATGAATGGAAAGATGCTGACTTCTAGCACTGTCCATTTAGCTTGGCTGAAGAAAGTCTTCTAGAGTGGAGATCCTCAGGTCCTCAAAAAAGCTCCTGAGCCTGGAACAGAATGGCCCCATACTTATGATACCTGCCAAAAATACCTTGAGAGGCTTAATCCCAGTAACATCATTGCGTTCACTGATGAAATTTCATTCTCCCCTCTAGCTGTTACTAATGTAACTCCTAGTAATTACATAGCTATCATACAGTCACTGTATATTTTTGTAAAGCTTTATGCTCAATTCATTTTCAATTTATTTTTTACCTCTTGGACTTGGACTATTTAAATATTAAACCTGATGTAGTTTTTATTTCTAAATTACACTGTTTACACTGCAAATAATTCACTCTACAATATAAAATTTCATTCCTGAACCAGCAAGTCTATTTTTGTGTTCTAATATTGGTGTGTAGGCGACATATCAGGTCATTTTGCTGGTCATGTGCTTTCAGAAAGAGCCAGCACTTTAGGATGGAACTGCTTTCTGACAGGCTGTTGTTTCTCCTACTCAATGTAACTGAATGTGTCCCAGTGGGACCTGGATTTTACGATTGATTGTTGTTCTTAGATTTACCAGGGAGCTGTTATCTTGTGTTAGGGAGCTGTTATCTGGTTACCTTCCCATTGTCCTGTTGTTAGGCTGCTTGGGGGGAAAGGGAGGGGGTGATATTACTCCAACTTGCAGTACAACAGTAAAGAGTGACTGAAGTATACCAGAGCACAAGTCACAAGACTGGGGGCATCTGGGAAACTGACAATATGTCCAGCCCCGTGTCAGATTTCAAAAGTAAATATTAAAAAAATCTGTTTGCTCTTTTGACTGTTGGAGCAGCACAATTAACTGATGCGTTTTGAAAAAAAAATCTTTGTTGCACGAATTAAAAGTTTGATCAAAGATCGGAGTGCTGCTGCAATTGTTTAATCCACGTGTAGAGAACCTGTGCAGAGAGGAGTACTGCGTGCACCGGAGGCTTCAAACAGCGAGTTACATAGTTACATAGTTAGTTACATACTGTATTTACATAGTTAAATTGGGTTGAAAAAAGACAAAGTCCATCCAGTTCAACCCCTCCAAATGAAAACCCAGCATTCATACATACACCCCTCTCTACTTTTAATTAAATTCTATATACCCATACCCATACTAACTATAGAGCTTAGTATCACAATAGCCTTTGATATTATGTTTGTCCAAAAAATCATCCAAGCCATTCTTATAGTCATTAACTGAATCAGCATCACAACATCACCCGGCAGTGCATTCCACAACCTCACTGTCCTGACTGTGAAGAACCCCCTACGTTGCTTCAAATGAAAGTTCTTTTCTTCTAGTCTAAAGGGGAGGCCTCTGGTACGGTGATCCACTTTATGGGTAAAAAGGTCCTCTGCCATTTGTCTATAATGTCCTCTAATGTACTTGTAAAGTGTAATCATGTCCCCTCACAAGCGCCTTTTTTCCAGAGAAAACAACCCCAACCTTGACAGTCTACCCTCATAATTTAAGTCTTCCGTCCCTCTAACCAATTTAGTTGCACTTAGTCTCTGCACTCTCTCCAGCTCATTTATATCCCTCTTAAGGACTGGAGTCCAAAACTGCACTGCATACTCCAGATGAGGCCTTACCAGGGACCTATAAAGAGGCATAATTATGTTTTCATCCCTTGAGTTAATGCCCTTTTTTATACAAGACAGAACTTTATTTGCTTTAGTAGCCACAGAATGACACTGCCCAGAATTAGACAACGTGTTATCTACAAAAACCCCTAGATCCTTCTCATTTAAGGAAACTCCCAACACACTGCCATTTAGTGTATAACTTGCATTTATATTATTTTTGCCAAAGTGCATAACCTGCATTTATCAACATTGAACCTCATTTTCCAGTTTTCTGCCCAGTTTTCCAGTTAAGACAAATCACTCTGCAAAGTGGCAGCATCCTGCATGGAACCTATAGTTCTGCACAATTTAGTATCATCTGCAAAAATAAAAACAGTACTTTCAATGCCCACCTCCAGGTCATTAATAAACAAGTTGAAAAGCAAGGGACCTAGTACAGAGCCCTGCGGTACTCCACTAACAACACTGGTCCAATTAGAAAATGTTCCATTTACCACCACTCTTTGTAGTCTATCTTTTAGCCAGTTCTCTATCCAGGTACAAATACTATGTTCCAGGCCAACATTCCTTAATTTAACCAGTAACCTTTTGTGTGGCACTGTATCAAATGCTTTAGCAAAGTCTAAGTAAATCACATCCACTGCCATCCCAGAATCGAGGTCTCTACTTACATTCTCATAAAAAGAAATTAAGTTAATCTGGCAAGATCTATTATGCATAAAACCATGCTGACACACACTCATAGTATTATGATTTGCTATGATGTCCAGTCCAGAGTTGTGTGAGTGTGGCACTTTACTTTGACTTTGTGGATACTCTACTTTGGTCACTGAGTCCTGCCAGATACTTATACAGATAAATATCCCAAATGACATCCTGATGCATCCCAAGATCAAAATATGTTGAACTCACTAAGAATGAAGTGTTTCAAATGAGTTGATATTATGTATAACCATCTTAAACAAATTAAGTTCAAGTAATCCAGTTTAGAAGCCTATCTGGGACATCCTAAGAAATAATTTGCTATTGACAGTGTTCCATCTGTAATTGCCTGAAAATCAAAGTCACTTGCCTAGGAGCGTTGTTCTAAATCTACACAACATCAAATATTGAACCATATATGGGGTGATGTAATAAAAGGCACTAAGTTTGCCCAGGGGCAGTTACCCATAGTAACCATCATCAGGAAGTAGAATTCATTGATCATCACCTGTTTAAATGCAATTATCTTATTGGTTGCTACAGGTTACTGCTCTGGGCAAACTTAGTGGCTTATATTACAAATGGGAGTATGTTTGCCCAGATACAGTAGGCAGTAACCAATCAACAGGTAAAAGCATACATCTTATTGGTTGGATAAAGTTTTATTGGGTAGACTAAAATGATAAGTAAGAAGGCAAATTAAGAGAAAAGCATTTGGCAATACATGCAACATGTATCATTCATTTATTTTGCATTCTTCACAAATATGACATATGAGGTGCAATTTTTAATTAAACGTGTATTTGTATTTATATATAGCTGGGTATCTATCTTTGAGATATAGCTGTCTGGCATGACTCCCTCTCAGCAGTCTCAGCTGACTCTCTTTATAGGTTGAGTTTCAAGGTCACAGGTCTCAAGGAACCACCAGAAGCATGCTCGTGTATGTATTAATACAGATGCAAAGAGAAGGAATGTTCTATTCACAATAAGAAGCTGTCGTGTTATGTTAAACTTGGCTCTGTTCTCTCAGTGAAAATACATTTTAGGTCAACCTCCATATAAATGTTATATTTAAAGAGAAAAAGATATATTAGCACTAGCACACATACAGCACTAGTGACCTTACATCAGTGTTTGCTTTTGAGCTTCCCTAACAAAGGGTACCAGGGGAGTTTTTGACGTGTTACTAGTAGCTCTGACTTTGCTCGTCTCGTTTGATGCTTTCAACCTATCTTACTGAGTTTCCTAATGGATTCGGTTCATCCCACTCTATTTGCACCCTGCCGAGTTCTTTCTCTTCTTTTGACATGTACTAGAGAACAGCAGCCAACAGTAGAAGCCCAGAAAATGAAGAATTCTTCTTCTCTGCTCACTGTTAAACGGTTGAAGTGTTCTTCCGTTTTATGCAACAAACTCTTTGGACTTTGTTGTCTTTGTCTAAATATCAAGGAATGATCCAACTGTTTGGAGTAGCAGGCAAAATCATCCACCTTGTGTTAAGTGGATCTTTGAAAAGATATAGAAATGCAGGTCATGCATTATTTGGTCATGGAGTAGTCATTAGGGCTCGTTTAATACAATTGGGAAGAAGTGAAAGAGCACTAAGAAGTATAAGAGCCTGCCCCTTAGCTCTCATTTAACAAACACTTCCCTCACTGTGTCTGTGGGTTTTCATCAGGGGTTGCAAACTACCTTAGGGTACATGCCTCCCCTACCAGCATCATGAATGCGGCAGTATTGAATTATTTTGGTGCAGGTGTAAGTCTCTGTGCTCTGAAACTGACCTGCACTTTGCACACTGTCATGGAGGCTGTGAATGACCCTTGTTGTTTATTGAGATCTGATTTTCGACCCTTTCCCCTTTGTACTCCTATAACAGTTATATCTTTCCACTGATATGGATTGAGTTTTATTTATGCATATTGTAACATTCTTTTATCCAGTGAGGTGAATGATATGTTGTATGAACCATATCAACATGCTTAATGCCCTTGGTTTGTAGCTCAATGGTACAGACTAGGTCCACAATTGCTAACCTGTAATATGTCACTGATACCAGAAATAATATGTTTATTTAAAAAAAAATTAATTCTGAAAAGTGTTGAAAATGAAACCATTATAACAATTAAAACTTCAAAAGCTTCATAGGAGGGGCCCATATTATTCTACCTTTGATATCATGGTGCACAGTTCATACTATGCTATAAATGGAAATCTTGCTAGAATCCCATTTCATGCAGAGTTCTGAACCCAGCCAGAGGCTTCCATGCAGATTGCCAATTTACACATTGTCACTTGGAGGAATTAACCGTCTACATATATTGAGCTTTGGGACCAAACAAATAATGCTACTGATGGGAACATAAAAACTGTACTCTAGCAACTGAGATTTTTTTTTTCACTAAGGCTTTTTCATCTATGCAGGAGAAATTAAATTGCAAAATAATGCAGCAGTTGTAATTATTAAATTGATAAATTTAAAGAGGACCTTTTGTCCTTTTAAGAAAAATAAAATAGACTTTATTTATGTTTATTTGGATTTTCTTGGTAAACCAGAAACAAGAAGCTTATATCACATAGGGTAGCATCCCATTGAAGATGAACCTATTCATGATAATGCAGAAGAGTGGGAAGTATAAATAATGTCTTGTATTGTTGGGAATCAAATTTACAGACAATTTCTTGGAACTACATAGCTGGAAAAGTCAGGGTGGAGCAACTTGACCCTTCTGCGGACACCCATGACCAACACCAGAGTGATTTGAGCATTAACTGATGGTAATGCCTACTAAAATTAGGGATGCACTGAATCCTTCTATTCTGGGTTTGGCCAAATCCGCAAATCTTTGGGTATGCCCAATGTTTGAGCGGCTAAAAAACAGCACACAGGAAATTTTTAACATTATATATAGGGTTTAGATTTGCTTTGCCCAGGTTCAAAAGATCCAGGGTGTAGCTTTGTAGGCATAGGGTTGGTCCTGACTTGAACAGTCCCTACTGAGTTTCTAAATGTTGGGAGGAATTCTGCTACAGATATTTTTGGAAAATACAATTCAAAAATTTATATATGGTGGGGAAAATAATTATTGAACACATTAATGTTTTTCTTAGTTCTTCTGCAACAATAAGGTTGCGAAGTTCTTGAGAGAGCTCTTTGCTTTTACCCATCATGAGATGCTTCTTGTGTGATACCTTGGTAATGAGAAGCCTTTTTATAGGCTTTTTTTGCAGTGATAGGGGGCACGATTGCTTTCTAAATACTGACAGATTTCAGCAGGTTTCTTGGCTTTTCCATGCATTTTCTCACCTCCTGTTCTTCATGTGTTCAATACTTATTCTCTGTGTCATTCCACTTTATTACATGTAACTCTTAATTTATGGTATTTTTTGTTTTGAGTTCTTTGTATGTGTGAATAATTTGGGTTATTACCGACATCTGGGGGCACATTTACTTAATTAACCCTCGATATTCGACTGCCGAATTGAAATCCTTCATCTTCGAATATCAAAGTTGAAGGATTTAGCGCAAATAGTTTGATCGAACGAAGGAATAATCGTTCGACTGAGCGATTAAATCCTTCGAATCGAACGATTCAAAGGATTTTAATCAATCGATCGAAGGATTATGGACCTTCCCCATAGGCTAACATTGGCCTCGGTAGGTTTTAGGTTGGGAACTAGGGGGTTGAAGTTTTTTTTAAAGAGACAGTACTTCGATTATCAAATGGTCGAATATTCAAACGATTTTTGGTTCGAAACGTTCGATTCGAAGTTGAAGGTCGTAGTCGAAGGTCGAAGTAGCCAAAAAAAACATTCGAAATTCAAACTATTTTTCCTCTTTTTTTCCTCTATTCCTTTACTCGAGCTTAGTGAACGGGCCCCCTGGTGTCAATTTCATGTCAATAGCCCCATTAGAAATATAAATACTGAGAAAAACATTGATGTGTTCAATACTTATTTTCTCCGCTGTTTGGGAAAGTGAACTTATCCATATAAATGTTGTGTGCCTAGATATGGTACATCTTGGGCCTGAAGTATTTGAATATGAGTCGGAGTGTCCCACATGTGGAAGACTGCTGTAAAGGAAAAGTTGATATTGTGCTTGTCTTGGGTTCCCTGCCTAATGTTTTCTTTTGCTAAAAATTTCCATACAAACATGACCTGCAAATTATATCATGAAATCACTAATATTTTAGTATTTATATCAGTACTTGTTTCACAATAATTATCACCCCTAGCTTTTCCTCTGAAGTCCCCTCTCCACTTTAATCCAGGTCCAGCCTCTAATATGGATGTGTTCCAGAAGGGTTTTCCTCTTGGAATGGTATCACCTCCTGCTTTAAAAGCATCAATAGTAATTCAAAGCCTGATTCCAGCAATGCAGTTGCACATTTGGTTAAGCTACAATTACCCAACTACCAAACAGTTGTCTGGGAGGGAAAAGTTCTGCCTTCAGTGACAGCTTTGTGTTTGCCATGTGAAATTATTGTACAATATATCAAGAAAGCAATTATTTCAGCACACAAATGAATTCTGAAATAAAACAGAATGTATTTCTTTCCTTTATTGCTTGATAAAGTTAGAATGAAAGGGGTTTGGATTACTCTACAGTTGATACTGACATGGGTTTATCCTAAATATAGCAGAATGAAAGTCATTGGCCTTGAAGTGTGTTGAAAGTGGCAATACACAAATGATAAACATGTACCACTGTATAACTATATCTTCCAACCCGTATGTTTGATGGTAAATATTAATCTTAGACTTAGGCATATTGTTGGGGTGTCATGTGAACCAAATCCTAAACCAGGGCCTCGCGCGCAACCCCAGCATTTGAGAGGAAAGATGGGGTATTGGCTGCAGCATGGTCTTGCTTGTGTAGCGCTATAGTAAATTGAGTGGCACCGTCACTACTAAGAGCTTACCCATATATATTTATTTGTGCTCTGGATGAGAACTTTCTCTCAGGAGTGAAGTCCTTGCAACGGTATGGAGGCAGGGTGTAATGCAACTGTAATAAAGTGCTATGCACAATGATTGGGCTCCAGTGGTTCTTTATGCTTAACCAGTGAACATAGTTTATTCAACAACTTCATCCACATAGGAGTACATAGGAATCAACATGAACACAGCTCAACAGAGAATAGCATATACTCACAAGCAGCAATGAATAGCTCAGTCCCTGCAGATAAGGGAACATACACAGCAGCAATTGAAGGTACACCCAGCTTTCAATGAAATTTTCTATTACCGCACACCTCCTTCCACTTATTCTGCGTAGTGGTGCTGGTCCTCCGTTGACCTTGCCAGGTCACCTTAATGCCTTGTAATTTCGAAAAACGGTGTGTGCGGACCGTTTTTCGAAATTACAAGACACCCAGCTTTCAGCCTTTCCCCTAAGTGGAACCCAGGGGAATCTCTACATCCCTGTACACCTTTAGTCCCTACTTCTGGGCAATTAGAACATGGGATCTTAATCCCTTTTACTCTCCTCATTGGAGTCCTAGGCTACTCAACTAAATAGCCTGTCTATCACTCCTAGAGTGATCTATTACAGAGTATAGCTTATCCTTTACTAGGCCTAATGTACCTTGGTTCCACTACCCATTCCCTTCCTGTCTGCACAGGTAAGGGCTAAAGCAATGGACCTTGAGCACATGGTTACCCAGACCTTTATACTATAGCACAGCCCCATCTATTGGACACTTAGATAAGAAAATTGGTCCCCCTGATAACTGGATTAGGACCCATTTAGGTGTCTATAACACTAGGGATTTGTCTGCAAATATTATTAAAGGTGGCTAATTTACCAGACCCCCACACTTGGAAAAGGTTCAAGAGCAGGATGGAGTTGGAGGGCACCAAATGTTGGTAAGAAAGTAATGGACAAAAACACATTTGCGAGCACTCACCGACACCTGAACCACGATTGCTGATTACACCAGTGCTATCACGTATCAAGCCTCCGGACTTGGACGTTTTGGAGATACAAATATATGATAGTTCATACGGAGCACTGTATGTGTTGGTTAAAATCTTTATTTATTGAATATAATTAAAAGCATAAATACAGCTCATATGAATGTGATCAATATCCCACGCTTGATGCGTTTCATGGCCTCTTGCCACTTCCTCAAAAGCATAAGATATCCAACCCCCCCCATCCCAGTAGAAATAGACACATTAACCCCTCCCTATAAAATCATTAACCATTGAACTCCCATAAGAGAGTAATACAGACGGAGTCATATCAACTCCTGGTAAGTAAATGCTAATTGGGGACAATTATGTTAACATTCAACCAGAAAGAGTTACATACATCTTGACTACATACTTTACATATCATATAATGGTAATCATAACAAAATTAGCTAAAAAGAAAAAAATATTGTTCAAAATAGAGGGAATTTGGTCAAACCTGTGTTTCATGTATATATACTAACCATCCAATGCTAGATCATACAATATCCCATAAATATGAAATATAAGGCACACTTAGGCTTCAGAAAGAGGAAAATGCACTAATCGCAATAGCAAGAGATCTCCCATTCTCTGTTAAGACCCCCATGATTTTCAGTGTTTTTTAAATGGTAGATCCAGAAAGCTTCTAGACTGTTTTTGGTTTAAATCTCCTTTCCTTACATCTCTTGGTGGCGTGTCTATAATTTGGAAACTAATGCACACTTTACCCTGATGTTTTTCCACCAGATGCTTGGCTATAGCTGACTTCAGATCTAAGCGATCAACAGCTGATTTATGTTCAAGAATGTGGGTACTAGCCATCCTCACTGTTTTACCCACATATTGGACCCCACATCCGCATGTTGCCAGATAGATGACCCCCTTAGACATGCAGTTAAAATACTGCTTGATATTATAGGTGGCCTCTGTTGTTGAGCTTTGAAATGTTTTGGAAACCTTGACCAGTGTACAGGTCTTACATCTGGTTCGTCCGCATCTATAGGACGTTTCTAGAACAGCCAAAAAGGGACAGTTGAATTTACGGTTTTGTACCACACACAACCGTGATGCACATCTTGTTAGAGTATCAGAAAGTATTGGGGTGTGCTCTTACAGGACCCCGTTCTCGGGAAGCTTTTGGATAAAATACCCATATTTGTGTATAAACGAGGGAAAAACGTATCAGCCCACATCTCGAGGAGTTTGTATGTTGCCAAGGAGCAGAGGGATGCTAGTGCCTGGTTGAAATACAAAGGCTCCTATAGATTACAAGGTTACAAGGGCAGTTTGGGACTAAATTTGCATCAAGATACCTGGAATCCACAGCTTTTCTCAAAACACTGCATTTTCATTGTATGCTAATTACTGTTAAAGAAATATGGGAGGCTAATAACAGGAGATTGGCAGGCCCGAATTTGTGGCTTTACTAGCCATATTCATTTTAAGAGTTTAGTTCTCCATTAAGCCATTGCTTGACTTATATCATGGAAAGAACTACACTGGCTCCAAAGAACCTGACTAACAGTGCAGCAGCTTTTCTATATTCAGGTTGTGATTCATCTAATGTGGGACTCATGGTCCCATCCACTGTGGATTAGGATTTCCTCCTTTTCCTTTTGGGGGAAAATAGGCAGGAGGTGGGGCTGATTATTTCAGGGGGGGGGGTGGACCAGTGACATCTGGGGCAGGGCTAGGGATCATAATATCATTACAGGATCAGTAACATCAAAAAATTAAATGGTTTTAAAGTAATAAAAAGCTGCTGTGTAGCAATGGGGGCAGCCGTTCAAAGGAGAAAAGGCTCAGGTTACACACCAGATAAGCTCTGTAGAACATAATGGTGTTATCTGTTATCCACTATTCAACCAATGCCATATAGTCTTTTTTCAATTTTCGCCATTGCTACTCAGCAGCTTATTTATATGAACTATAGTAGTGTTTCTGAATCGTTTCAGAATCGTAAGTAGTAGTGTTTCCACTGATTGGTTACCATTCAGTAACCAATCAGAGACTTGGAGGGGGCACATGGTTCATATCTCTTGCTTTTGAATCTGAGCTGAATGCTGAGGATCAATTGTAAACTCACTGAACAGAAATGTACCATGTGGCCCCCCTTATAGTCACTGACTAACTCAGATTTATATAGAACTGAAAGCAGGAAGTAGTGTTCTGGCTATTATGTTAGACAGCCACTCACTCCAGCCTTTATACATTACATTTTTGCCTAACTAACTATATTAGAAAGATTTTTTATTTTGCACAGCCTATCTATTTACACAGTTTTTATTTTCACACTGAACAATTCCTTTAAATACAGTGAAATTGTTTTCTGTAATAGACGGTATTATTTAAAATAAGGCCCAAAAATATAACTTTTAACCAATGTGTAGGTCACCAGCAGTGACATAACTAGATATTACTGGGGCACACAACAAATTATTATTTAGGCCCCCAAAATGTCTAGAGTTTGATCTGTTTACCAATATGTATTGAAACAGTATATGAATTAAGGCTTCATGGGGACCCTATAGCTCTTGGGCCCCCTGCAGCCACAGGGTCTGCTTCCTCCATAGTATTGCCTTTGGTCACCAGTAGTGATGGGCGAATTTGTCCCGTTTTGCCAAAAAAATGGTGAATTTCCAGAAAAATTCGTGAAACAGCGAAAGGTGGTTTTTGACACCCTCGTCAATTTTGATGCAGGCGTTAAAGTCAATGGGCGTCCGAATAATGTTGATGCATGACAGTTTTGATGCGCATCCAAAATTTTCGCCTGTGAATTTTTGTGACAATTTCACAGCGAAACACGGAATTTTGCGCCTGCCGAATTTATTTGCCCATCACTAGTCACATGGTAAATTTCCAAATAGAATATAGATTTTAAAAGTAAAAAGATTACGAAGCATTGATTTATGCATTCATTTTCGAACACAGTATGTAGCAACATTTGTATAATTATGATGTTTTTCTTCTTACAAAGCTCTACTATTTGTATGTACATTTTCTCTAAATTATGGATAGGAACTTACTATCCATTAGCCCAGCAAAAAAACCTCAAGAGCATCGGCACCAACCATCAATCACTTTACCCTTAACCTTTCCTATATCTAGAGGATCCATTCCAGGGAAGAACGTCCATAAGCACCTTCATCACAATTAACAGAGAGCAGCTTTGCCATTTATTTCATTTTAATGTTTACATATATATATTTTGTTTTCTTCTTAATGGGCCTCATATGTATTTTCTAACGAAAAATGACCAGCTGTTCCTGGCTGGAAATCTCGCTCTCATAACAACTTTCTAAAGGCTGAGGATGGCAGCTAATCCTTCCTGCGGAACGCCACCTGATCGCATTGCTATTTGTGGCATAAATCACTTCCAGGCTTTTGAATATTCATGGCTGGAAACAACTTTATAAATGATGTATTGTAATTACAGACTGCAGCACAAACTATTTCCTTCAGTCCCAACATTTATTTTGCTGTATAGGTGAAGAGGCAAAATTGAATGTTTGGACATGTACAGTATGTATATTATTATTATTATTATTATTATTAACATGTATTTATATAGCGCCAACATATTGCGTAGCACTGTAAAGTAAATGTGATTATACAACTAAATCACATGAATTACATGCATAGAACATATGGAGTTACATACATCACAATCAATACCGGTACAAAAAGGTGAGGAAGGCCCTATGCAGAAAGAGCTTACACTCTAAAGGGAAGGGAGTAATACACAAGGTGTGGGAGTGGGCAAGATCGAATTAAGTGGGTGAGAAATGTGGTACTGTATGTGGTGTTGCGTTTGGTAGTTAAGCAGAGTGAGGGTAGGCTTCTCGAAAGAAGTGCGTTTTAAGAGATTTCTTGAAAGCAGAAAGGTTGGGAGAAAGTCGGACAGACCGTGGGAGAGAGTTCCAGAGGAGGGATGCAGCCCTTGCAAAGTCTTGAATGCGAGCATGTGAGGAGGTAATGAGAGAAGAGTTGAGTAGCAGGTCAGTAGAGGAGCGTAGTAAGCGGTTGGGTGAGTATATGTGATGAGTTCAGAGATGTAGGGTGGGGCAGAATTATGAAGTGCTTTGAAAGTCAGTGTCATTAATTTGAATTTGATTCTGAAAGGTAACGGAAGCCAGTGCAGAGATTGACAGAATGGCGAGGCAGAGGAGGAGCGGTTGTTGAGGTGTATGAGCCTCGCAGCAGTGTTCATTATGGACTGGAGAGGTGACAGTCTCTGGAGGGGGAGGCCAATTAAAAGAGAGTTACAGTAGTCTAGACGTGATATGATGAGAGAGTGAATAAGCATTTTGGCTGCATCTTGATAAATGATGGTATTTTGGATATGTTTTAATAAGTGACTGGATATGAGGAGTGAATGACAGGGCAGAATCTAGGATAACCCCAAGGCCCCCGGGCCTGGGGAGAGGGGGTGCTAGTGGAATTGTTAACTATGATGGATACTTCCGGGATGTTAATGGTGTTAGTTGGAGGAAAGAGAACCATTTCAGTTTTAGAGAGGTTTAATTAAGGTAGCGTTGTGACATAAAGCTAGAGATAGCGAACAGGCAGGAGGAGACGCGAGTTAGGAGTTCTGGGTTGAGATCAGGAGATGAGAGATAGATCTGAGTATTGTCAGCATAGAGGTGGTAGTGGAAACCATACGAGTTGCAGAGGGAGGAAGTATATAGGGAGAATAGTAATGGTCCCAGGACAGAGCCTTGAGGAACTCCAACAGAAAGAGGTAGGGGAGAAGATGATACTCCATTGTAGGAGACACTGAAGGAACGATTGGTGATGTAAGAAGAGAACCAGGACAGGGCTGTGTCACGAAGGTCAAGCGAATGGAGGCATTGGAGGAGGAGAGGGTGATCTACAGTGTCAAATGCGGCTGAGAGATCAAGCAGTATGACAAATGATTGTTGGCTAATGTATATATATTTTTATTTGTATAGCGCTGCTTGAGGGCAAAGCTCTGTACAGCAGAACAATAAATTAGTTGAAGAAACAGGGGGTCATTACAATAATAAGTACAAAAATACAATACACACAAAGTATAGTTACAATACATATTAAGTGCTTATTGTCAAGGAGACAAGAAAGGATGCCTCTGCCCCATAGAGCTTACACCCTAAATGGGAAGGTAACATACAGACACAGATTGGAGGGATATTAAGTGATGTAGGTTACAGTGAGTTACACTGCCATATACTGTAAGTGCCAGTTCCCAGTTCAGGTGCAAGTGCTCCAAGAACTTGTCTTTGAGTTTAGTCCTGAAGACATTGAAGAAGATTCTCTCTGGAGAAATTCTGGAATGGCATTCCAAATATAAGGAGCAGCAAGAATGTAAGAGTCGCCGGGAGATCTGCTCCCTTTCTTACCTCCCGGCTCATCTCTCTGCATCGTTGGGTTCGCAGGCGTGCACTTTCGGGTTAGGGGCTAGGTGAAGCTGGCGTTTGAAGCAGAGCATCATGATGCCCGCATCATGACGTCATCAAGTGGCACCGGATTTGAATTCTTGGTGCCAAACCATCCTTAAAAGTCCAGTCCACCATTCTGAGAATGCCCAAGTTGGCTTCAGTTTACTAATCCTGCCAAAGCGTCATTGTTGTATTTGAATTTCCTGGTATTTGACTCCTGCCTGACTGCCTTAAACCTTTTGCCTGAATCTCGACCACGTCTACCTTGCCGGTTCGATTACGGACTTGTTTATTGCTGCGCACTTTTACTTTTGGTTTCTGCAGCAGAAAGCCCAGGGCCCCAAAAGGGAGTTGGTGAACACTGGAACTTCCTTGTGGATTAGCGTGTACCCATTGCTGAGCAAGGTTCCACATAACATGAACATTCCCATCTTTTGTTTGGTTATCTTTTTTTTAATGTGAATTTCCATTTGGTATACTATATTTATTTTAGCAGTTGTTTGGAACACGTGACCCTTGGTTCAGTTATGGGACCCAATATCCAGAATGCTTTGGACCTGGTGTTCTCCAGATAACGGATCACATCATATCTTAAGTCTACTAAAAAATCATTTAAAAATTGAATAAACCCAAATGGCCATTCTGTAATTAGAAGCTTTCTGGATAATGGGTTTCCGGATAACATATCCAAAATGAAGCCAAATAAAATATTTAACAAAAAAATTAATTTGGAAATAACATTATTCCCTTAAATGACATTACATGCGTCCTGAGCTGTGTCTTCCCCTCTCAGTCTTTCTGATCATACCCAGAATGGAGAATTTCATATTAATATCCAATAGTCAATGAGCTCACTGATGGCAAATTACTATGCTGGAAGCCTGCAGACCAGATTACAGCACCGAGACGGCAAAGCCTTTCCCTGTCTGTGTTCTCCTTGCTTCAATGAATGTGCCCAGCCTTTGTTTTGTTCTGCGGCATTTCCTACAAAACACTTTTTAAATGCCAAAATGTATCATGTAAATCCTTTGAGAGAAACCAAATCTATTGAATGGTCTTTTATAACAATCTGTTTTTTGCCCTACCCAGTACCCACATTTAGTCAAGTTTTTTTGCCTTTTATAGACATACAAAGCAAAAATTTGGAGGAAGGTACAATATTGTATGCCTAGGACCAGAGAATAGGACCAGACGTCTGACAGTGTTCTGCACAGCTCTTGAACCCTATGCAGATTCTCTTGGATTTTTATTTTTACAATTTATTTTTATTGGTTTATTTTCCAGATTACAGAAATGAAAGCCAAGACCAAACGTTTTTAATTTTTCCATAACATAGTGAAGCATAAACAAAAAGAGAAAGAGGATAGAGAGGGAAAGATAGAAAGAAGGGGGTCTGGTATCCAAGATTGAGAGGAACAGTAGGAAAGCTGAGTAGTAGCTAAGTGTTAGGCAAGCATGTTACTACTGCTATAAGACACACCACATTATACTATAGTTTGTTTTATTACTGTTTATTAGTATCCAGGTTCTAGTGTCCAGGTTCTAGTGATGCAGGCCTTGCTTGGTCTCAGAATCATGCCTGTTAGTAGTGAATGGGTGGTCAGGTCTTTGCCCGAGTCAAAAGCTCAATAGCTCTGCATTTATGTGTTGTTCTTTGCCGTCCTTTTTCTATCCCATTGCCAGGGGCGCTCTTGCCAATGAGTCGAGTTAAAAAACTTGCCTCAGACAGCAGTGCCAGATAGGTTGCCGGGGATGCAAAAAAGCCACTCCTGGTACCTTTAAGAGCCGAATTTCTGTTTTTTAAACCGGAAAGTTGGCTTTACTAGTGCGAGAGAGCGCAATTGTGCTCTCTGGACTAGTGTTGCTGCCTCCCCTCCAGACAGGTAAGCAGATGAGGGGGGTGGCATTGCACACTAAATTCACACTATTGGCCATCTTCAGCTTTATGTTCGTCCCCTAATTACCCATCATACATTGGTTGTCTTAGTGCAACAAAGGAAAACATGCCTTTTCTCCTTCCATAGAGAATCATTGTAGTGGTAGAAGTAGAGGTTAATGCATGCAGTGGAAACAAAAACAACAAACATATTTGCAGCAATGCGTCTGATGATGATTGCTTATTTGTGCTAATCATCTTGATTCTTATCTCTAGTGGGAGCAATCTGAGCATCCTGCCATTGTCCTTAGTTTATTTTATTTCTTCCCCTGAGGACATAAAACCTACTGTATCTTAGACTATTTTTTTTTTTACTACCCCAGATTTTATATATATTGTAATAAATGTTAATTGTCAATGTAGCATGTGGTTGTATTTATTTTATGCATGCTTAGTACATAACACTTGTATGTACCTGAACATGAGTTTGGCTCTTAATGATAGCAGCCTCCTTTCCGCAGATCTATTACCTTAGCTCTGTGCTATGTGCCAGGAGTATTCCCCTTATCTAAATCCTCTGCAAGCTTACAGTCATTTAAGTTGGCCATACATTATGAGATCTGCTCGTTTGGCAAGGTCACTAGATGAGCAGATCTTTGCCCTGATAGTCCCATCAAAAGGCCAAATGAACAGATGAGCTGTCAGAATAGGAACTGTCGTAGTGAGGACTGCATCAACGAGTCAATGCAGTCCTTAATCCAATGAGAAGATCAAACCTGACTGATCGAGGACATCTGCCAATTTTTTGGGCAGATATGGGTCGGGTAGCCCCGTCTGAGGGCCCTATATATTTTTGCAGCGACACTCTGTAAAAACTAGTCACTAGTCCCTATTAATTTAGTTCATTTACAGCCCCTATTGAAACAAAGCATAGGGGCTGATTCACTAAGGGTCGAATATCGAGGGTTAATTAACCCTCAATATTAGACCAGGAATTAAAATCATTCGACTTCGAATATCGAAGTCGAAGGATTTAGCGCAGATAGTTCAATCGAACGATCGAAGGATAATTCCTTCGATCGAACGATAAAATCCTTCGAATCGAACGATTCGAAGGATTTTAATCCAACAATCGAAGGAATATCCTTCGATCAAAAAAAGTTAGCCAAGCCTATGGGGACCTTCCCCATAGGCTAACATTGACTTTGGTAGCTTTTAGATGGCGAACTAGGGGGTCGAAGTTTTTTTTAAAGAGACGGTACTTCGACTATCGAATAGTCGAATAGTCGAACGATTTTTACTTCGAATCATTCGATTCGAAGTCGTAGTCGAAGGTCGAAGTAGCCCATTCGATGGTCGAAGTAGCCCAAAAAAAACTTTGAAATTCAAAGTTTTTTACCTTCGAATCCTTCACTCGAAGTTAGTGAATCGGCCCCATAATGTCCACGACTAAACAAGACTCATCTCCTCTTGTCCCAGGCTGTTACTCACCAAGGGTGCCATTAGATATTAAGGGGCAGATTTACTAAAGGGCGAAGTGGCTAACGCTAGCGTTGCCCCCCGATGGGACATCGCCAATTCACAGACGCAAGCGCCAATTTGCTAGTTAACAGGACTGTCGCTAGCGTTCATTCGCACTCTATCACCAGACGACTTTTCGCTCTGGCGAACTATTGTTACTCTGCAAATTCGCAAGTGCGGATTTTACTGAGCGTTACCTCTTTCGCCAGAGTTGACTTCTCCACCTCAGACCAGGCAAAGTGCTATAAAGCAGCTAGATCTTCCTCAATCTTCTTACATCATATCCTGTGTGCCGAAAATGCATCAAAGTTCAAAAAACGCTGGCGACTTTTCCTTTTTTTTAAGTGGGATTGGCTACAAAAGTCCTAACTTATTTTTTTGGGTAACTGGTTTTCTCCACACATTTTATAACATATGGAACAATAATTTTACAGTGGGCTCATGTGTAGGGCATTATAATAACGCTCTTGTCTTTATTAAGGTTCCCTGGACATTTTTAATAAAAACCGGTAACTTAAACCATTTGCAGCAACATTTATAATAAAGACGTCCAAACAACTTTAAATTTCCCGTCCTATGCAAATTGACCAAGCGCAAGATCACTAACAAAGTTTCGCTAAGCCCAAATGAATGCTAGCGCATCTTTGCTAAGAAATGCTTGTGCAGCCGAAGTAACGATAGCGGAAAGTCGCCGTTGTTCGACGCCCGGGAAGAAACTTTGCATTTTAGTGAATTAGCATATTCTTAGTGCATTTGCGCCTGTGAAGTGCTGTGATGGGTGCAAAGCTGACGCCCATTAGTGAATCTGCCCCTATGGCTTCACGTACTCTACAGCCTTTGACTTTTTGTGAAACATTTGTGTATTACGTTTATGTGCGGACACATACCACTGGATGAACAATTCTGTGTCAATAGAACACAACTTACACAAGTAATGTATGCTGTCCATGGACTCCTGACCTATTTCTTAGTTTATGTATTTGATGTGTTATTATAATTTTGTTCAGGAGCAAATGTTTGTGTGGTATGAATAAAACAGGAGAAGCAACAGGGCCGTGAGATGCTCATACCAACAGGTAATGGATGGATGGATAGACAGGTTTATAAATGAAAAGAATAACAAAAGAAGGTCAGATGTGTGCAGTGATTAGTGTGGATACTAGGGATGCACCGAATCCAGGATTCGGTTCGGGATTCGGCCAGGATTCGGCCTTTTTCAGCAGGATTCGGCCAAATCCTTCTACCCGGCCGAACCGAATCCGAATCCTAATTTGCATATGCAAATTAGGAGCGGGGAGGGAAATTGCGTGACTTTTTGTCAGAGAACAAGGAAGTAAAAAATGTTTTCCCCTTCCCGCCCCTAATTTGCATATGCAAATTAGGGTTCGGATTCGGTTCGGTATTCGGCCGAATCTTTCACGAAGGATTCGGGGGTTCGGCCGAATCCAAAAAAGTGGATTCGGTGCATCCCTAGTGGACACAAGAGAGAGAGTGGTGAAGTAAACGGAGCGCGGGTACCATTTGCCTACCAATCAAATAAGCCTGTTGTGCCGATTTACCTATTCCCAAAAACATTTCTATTAATGCACTTTACTCAATACAGCTGCACAGCTTTATAGATAGTTTACTCTGTGAGCATCAGTCAAGTCAGAATCATAAACTTTCAGTCCCTCCTGATCTGCCCTGTTGCTGAAGCTTAAAGGGGTTGTTCAGCTTTCAGTTAACTTTTAGTATGATGAAGAGACTGATATTCTGAGACTATTTGCAATTGGCTTTCATGTTTTATTATTCGTGGTTTTTGAGTTATTTTCGCTTTTTATTCAGCAGCTCTCCAATTTCAGCAACCTGATCGCTAAGGTCCAAATTCCCCTAGCAGCCATGCACTGATTTGAAGAAGAGACTGAAATTAGGAGAGGACTGAATTGAAATGTAAATCATAAAAAGTAGCAATAACAATACCTTTGTAGCCTTACAGGTTTTTAGTGACCCCCATTTGAAATATGGAAAGAGTCAGAAGAAGAAGAAGGCAAATAATCCAAAAACTTCCGTATGAACAGACTTGACTCACCACAGTGTCCAAAGTGTAAGGCCCCAGAGGCATTTTACCTATATCTCATTTGGTCTTGCCCCCGAATCCAAGCCTTTTGGTCCCAGGTTCTCAACTATATTCAGGATAAAACAGCACTTCCTGAACTAATAACTCCTAAGGTATGTATTCTTGGTGGATTAGATGAGGTAACCCTGAGGGTGGCCATGAGAATACTTTTCTGTATGATACTATTCTATGCCAGGAAATGTATCCTCCTGAATTGGATGTCCCCCCAATCCCCCACATTCAATGGCTGGTTGAACTTGCTAAAAACAAAGATAAAACAGGCTGGCACACAGAGCGAATTAAACCGAGGTCCTACCCCTGGTAAGTGATGGGCAAATTCGCGCGAAACAGCGAAAAATTCGCGAAGCGATGCCGGCGTCTCGTTTTTGACGCCGGCGCCCGTTTTTGACGCCGGCGAATTTTTGCTGCAAATTTTCGCGGGCATTTTTAGAATTTATTCGCTGGCGGCGAATCGCGCAAATTCGCTGCAAATTAGCGCCTGGTGATTAAATTCACCCATCACTACCCCTGGTGTGTTTATTGCGTCACACAATGTTTTGGAGGGTGTTCCCCCTTTGTCAGGTGATACAGAGACATACATGCACACACAATACATAGGCAATTAAACCCACCCCAACTGTCCAGTGTGTCAACAAATGTTTCAAAAAATGTTTCAAACAGTTCTCTCCAGGTGAAAGTCAACTTACTAGTGATGTTGCGAAAAAGTTGCAGAAAAAGTAGCAAAAAAATGTTAAAGATCCAAAGCCTTAGATTATATACATTATCCAAATTTAAGAAGAGCTAAGCGGATCAATGAATCAGTTTCACAGAATTCTATAATATAAGACTTAACTATCCCTATTAATGGGAAAAAAGGTTTTACCTCACCCTGGATGCATATTCGACTTTTTTTCGAATTAATATCTAAAAATATATATTGTGTGTGCACGTATGTCTCTGTTTCACCTGACAAAGGGGGAACGCCCTCTGAAACATTGTGTGGCGCAATAAACACACCAGGGGTAGGACCCCAGTTTAATTTGCTCTGTGTGCCAGCCTGTTTTATCTTCATATTGGATTGTTGGGAGTGCCATCTCCCTTAGGTTTTGTGCACAAGCGGAAATCATTTCAAGGGCCTGAGTGTGCACGTGACCTCTCTACATTATTGAAAAAACAATACTCCTGCTAATATAACTCACCTATACTGCAAAGGGTTGTCCCCAGAAATATGATTTGGTGTGGCAAGACTGGCTGGAAGCCACAGAGGAACCTTAAGGTCAGAGATGAGAAGCTAGCAGTGACATTGTTATTCATGCCACTTGTTCAAGTGGTCTAGGGGGAACAGAATTATAGCTGAATCAAAATGTATAAGAATGTAGAGGACTCAAAAGTATTAAATGCTTATGTTGTAATGAGATAACTACAATAAGATGGAACCATACATGATTTAATGTTTGTTTATTGTTATATAATGCAAAATACAAACCTTTAAATAGACAATGAAGACCAATTGAAATGCTACTTAGAATAAGTCATTCTAAAACATACTCAAAGTTAACTTAAAGGTGAACCACCCCTGTTAATCAGCTCTAGTTTCTTCTCTGTGTTGGTACAATATGTGAGATAACTTGCTGGTAAGTGATCTTAACATGCTTTGGGTTATCTATGGATAGTTACATTGCACCATTGGGATTGAATTATTGGAAGAATGTATAGGCAGAAGACTTCCCACACCAGTCAGTTGAACTGAAGAAGCTGCTCGGATAAGTAGTGAAACGTCTTCAATGATTACTCAGTAAGTCCAGTTGTTTTAGATCTAGCTATACTAGATATACCGTGACCTGGATGAATGAAAACCTTCATAGACAATCTTAAATCTATTTAGGAACCAGAAATCTGAGGAAGCAGTTAGTACTTTATCTCTTATAATAAACCTGATTTTCTCGTCTCATATGGTTGGGGGTGGTTGGAAGGGCTTGAACAGAGGTGATTTAAGAAACTAACAGGTTTTACCCATAACGTCCTGATTTCTCTGAAGTAGTTGGTGTTATGTTTATATATAAAAAGAAGCCAGCAAGTTGAGTCCAACGCCTATGCCATTTAGGCTTAAGTGTTCAGCCAGCCATAGGTAGACTTGTCATCATTGCTCATTATTGGTTGGTGCTTCCAAGAAATGGAAGTCCCAGGAAAGTATCAAATATGCCTGTGTGTTGATTAATCACAGAATTATATGTAATTGTGTATTTTATATACATAGTAACATAGTAAGTAAGGTTGAAAAAAGACACATGTCCATCGAGTTCAACTTTTTTTTTTTTTTTATATTAACTATCTATCTGCCAGTTGATCCAGAGGAAGGCAAAAAAAACCCATCTGAAGCCTCTCCAATTTGCCTTAGAGGGGGAAAAAATCCTTCCTGACTCCAAAATGGCAATCGGACCAGTCCCTGGATCAACTTGGACTATGAGCTATTTCCCATAACCCTGTATTCCCTTACTTGCTAAAAAGCCATCCAACCCCTTCTTAAAGCTATCTAATGCTATCTAATGTATCAGCCTGTACAACTGATTCAGGGAGAGAATTCCACATCTTCACAGCTCTCACTGAAAAAAACCCCTTCCGAATATTTAGGCAGAACCTCTTTTCTTCTAATCGGAATGGGTGACCTCGTGTCAGCTGGAAAGACCTACTGGTAAATAAAGCATTAGAGAGATTATTATATGATCCCCTTATATATTTATACATAGTCATCATATCACCCCTTAAGCGTCTCTTCTCCAGCCTGAACATCCCCAATTTGGCCAGTCTTTCCTCATAGCTAAGATTTTCAATACCTTTTACCAGCTTAGTTGCCCTTCTCTGTACCCTCTCTAATACAATAATTTTCTGTTTGAGTGATGGAGACCAAAACTGTACGGCATATTCTAGATGGGGCCTTACAAGTGCTCTATACAGTGGAAGAATGACCCCCTCCTCCCTTGACTCTATGCCCCTTTTAATACAACTCAAGACCTTATTTGCCCTTGATGCTGCTGACTGGCATTGCTTGCTACAGCCAAGTTTATCATCTACAAAGACTCCAAGGTCCTTTTCCATAATGGATTTGCCTAGTGCAGTCCCATTAAGGGTATAAGTGGCTTGGATATTTTTACATCCTAGGTGCATGACTTTACATTTATCAACATTAAATCTCATTTGCCACTTAGCTGCCCAGATTGCCAGTTTGTCAAGATCATGTTGCAAGGATGCCACATCCTGGATGGAATTAATTGAGCTGGATAATTTTGTGTCATCTGCAAACACTGATACATTACTTACATTACCCTCCCCTAAGTCATTAATGAACAAGTTAAATAAAAGTGGACCCAATACTGAGCCCTGGGAGACCCCACTAAGAACCTTACTCCATATGAATGGATCTGTGGTTAATTTCATTGTCCTTTAAAAGTTGGTTTATTTTTGTTTTTATCACTCAGTCAAACAAGCCACTAGTAGTACATAACACATATACGTGACACATATAAAGCAACTGTTCTTTTGGTTCTCTTGTTCTATCTTGAAAGTCTAAAAATCTATGATCAAAACAAGCCTTCAGACAAGCCGACAGACCCAAGCTTTCACGCATCAGCTCTTTGTTCTCAATATTTACTTTCTTGTGCTCATAACACCGGAATGATATATTTATGGACATCACTTTATATTGCATATTCTCAAGATAAGCTGTTGTCAAAAGTTCCTTAAAATATTTATTGTACAGGAAAAGACAGAGCAATTCAAAGCTGTTTTTCATAGCCATAGAGAAGACCATTTTAGTGCTTATACAAAGCTGTTATAAATGTTTGTATCAGTTGACAGTGGAAACAAGAACAGAGATGACTAAGAAAACGATCACAGCAGTCAAGCAATTTATGGAAAAGCAAAGAAAAAAGAACCCTGGAGACGGCTCCCAGATTTGTAAGTTCTCTGTCACATATGAGGTCGCCTTCAATCATCTCCAACAATCTCTTGAGCATCTAGAAACACTCAATCATGATTTCATCAAGCACTTGAGGAGCACAGACCAGGTAATAAGAATGACACTCGTAGCAATCTCATCGTATATTGCGTCTGATTCGAAAGCTTAATTAATCTCTCAGAGATTACTCTGACACCAGAATCTGTATAGAAGTGCTGCAAACATATAACTGATAACAAAAAAGTTAATAGCGTCTGAAAGTAAAGAAAAGTAGTATCATTCCGTGGGCATAGGGGGCTGTTCTTGAAGACCTTAACTCTCATGTATCTGGTGTTTATGTGCAGCAGATTATGTTTGTCAAGCTCCTCCCAAAATGGTTATGGCAAACAATTTTTCAAAATATGTGTTGTCCCAGTTAACTGTGCGTTTATTAGTGGTTTTATAGTTACATAGCTAGTTACCTAGTTAAATCGGGTTGAAAAAAGACAAAGTCCATCCAGTCCAACCCCTCCAAATGAAAACCCAGCATCCATACATACACCCCTCCTTTACTTTCACATAAATTCTATATACCCATACCTATACTAACTATAGAGTTTAGTATCACAATAGCCTTTGATATTATGTCTGTCCAAAAAATCATCCAAGCCATTCTTATAGTCATTAACTGAATCAGCATCACAACATCACCCGGCAGTGCATTCCACAACCTCACTGTCCTGACTGTGAAGAACCCCCTACGTTGCTTCAAATGAAAGTTCTTTTCTTCTAGTCTAAAGGGGTGGCCTCTGGTACGGTGATCCACTTTATGTTTAAAAAGGTTCCCTACTATTTGTCTATAATGTCCTCTAATGTACTTGTAAAGTGTAATCATGTCCCCTCACAAGCGCCTTTTTTCCAGAGAAAACAACCCCAACCTTGACAGTCTCCCCTCATAATTTAAGTCTTCCCTCCCTCTAACCAGTTTAGTTGCACTTAGTCTCTGCACTCTCTCCAGCTCATTTATATCCCTCTTAAGGACTGGAGTCCAAAACTGCCCCCATACTCCAGATGAGGCCTCACCAGGGACCTATAAAGAGACATAATTATGTTTTCATCCCTTGAGTTAATGCCCTTTTTTATGCAAGACAGAACTTTATTTGCTTTAGTAGCCACAGAATGACACTGCCCAGAATTAGACAACTTGTCATTGTTTGCTTGATGTTGCTTTACTTAATTGAGTATGCAATTTTAGTGCAGCTTTGTCATGTTGACCTATTGGCCAGCAATCTGTACGGTGGATAGTGTCCATATTCTGCATTTTCATAAACAGCCTATGATTAAGTGTTTATCACGAAACGCGTAAGACTGTGGACACAATAAAAATAAAATTGAGTGCCTGCTCCAAAAGTTTTTTTTGCTTTGTCCACTCCCCGTGCTGAGGGCTCAAGGCGGTGCACCTGGGCCTCTTCCTTTTTGTGGTGAGTTATCAATTTCTACTTGCAGACCCTAAACTACTGTATTGTACCTATCTGAACATACTAGCCGTCTTCCAAAGAGACCACAGGATAGTCTTATAAAACCATCTCCTGGGGTACCCAGAGATACGCCCACAGACACAGCTCAACAGGCAGAGAGACATTAAGGCATACAATGATGCATTAAAGGTAGAATTAAAAGAATGATGGCTATTGAGTAGTAACGAGACAAGGAGGAAATACTGTATGGAAGACACATAGAAGGAGATATTGGGAAGAGAATAGCAGTGTAAAGGTACACAATTGAGTAACAAGGACAGAAGTGATGGGTAATAGTGATGGGCGAATTTATTTGGCAGGCGCAAATTCGCTGTGAATTCCTGTGGTCGCCAGCGTCGGTTTTTTTGATGGGTGAATTTGGGCCGTTTAGGTTCGCCGGAAAATGGGTGAATTTGGGCCGTTTAGCTTCACCGAAAAATTCGGGAATTTCCTGCGAAATTTGCAAAATGGAGAAAAAATTGAGAAACGGTGCTGGCGAAGCTTAAACGGCCCAAATTCGCCCATCACTAATGGGTAACAGCAGTGGAATGTAAGTAAATATTGTAGATGGGTAAGTTGGAAATACATTGCCAATATATTTCCATTGTTCTTATCAATGTTTCGCTAGAGATCCCTAATGCTAGTGGTGTTCAAACCATTTTTTCCCTTATCACCAATCTAAATACCATTTAATTGAAAGCACTATGGGGAAAATTCACTAAGATGCGAAGTTGCGCCAGGCGGAACTTCGCCGCACTTCGCCACAATTCGCCACACTTCGCCAGGCGTATTTTCGCCAGCGCTCCGCAAATTCACTAAAATCCGAAGTAGCGTAAGTTTTCGAAGTTGTGCTAGCGTTAATTCGCCAAGTGAAGCGAAGTTTCGCTAGCGATGGTTCATTTGCATACGGCGCGAAATTCAAATTTCAATGGAGGAACACGTATCACCACTTCAAATGCCTAGAAAACCTTCAAATCAGCAACTAAAAATTTTATTTTGCCCTACACATGTGCCCACTGTCTAGGTAAGTTGCCATGAGTCAGGAAATGTAGGGGGGAAGGAGGGGAGCCCCAAAAATTTTTTTGATCTTTTTCAGGCTATCACCCATCATGTAGAAAACACGCCAGCGTTTTTTGGGACTTAGAAAAAATTTTGACTTTTCTTGAAACATTCCCTATCTACTCTATTGCGCTTCGCCAGGTCTGAGGTGGCGAAGGAAGTCTAGCGTAAAAGGTAGCGTTCAGTACACTGCGCAAGTTAGTGAATTTGCGTAGTTACGTCGCTAGCGAAAATTCGCCTGGCGTAAGGGTGCAAAGTAACACTAGCGAATTTACGCCAGCGTTCGTTAGTGAATTTGCGCAGTAACGAAAAATGCCAAACGCTAGCGAATTAACGCTAGTGTTCGGCGCTTCTGCGCTTAGTGAATTTGCGCCTATATGTCTAAGGCTTATGAAGAAGTGACAGATGGACCTCATCACCAAGTCCTCCTGTCTCCTCTCCACATGTGTCGACTAGGACCCTTTACATTCAATAGTATCAGTGTTTATCACCACTGTCCTCCAAGAATGGCCAGTGGGAGTCAAAATACCCCACGTGCAATTAGGCTACCACCTTGTGCACAACTTCTGTATGCATAAGTGCAACTGGAATGACTGTCCAGATTTAGATATTGCACACACTGACTTGCATTACAGCAAGATTACAAATTCTGAGGTAATTTTCCACGGAATGTTTGGTAATAACGTACCTAATCACCCTGTGAGAATTAGCATTTTGACTTAAATGGGTTTGAGTTCTAAGCTTACCTGGGGTGGTCCCTCATCCGATTAAAGATTTGAGACATCGCTATGACTGCACTTGGGTATAAATCACAGATTTGCAGAAGGACCTACACACAGAAATCCAACTCTTTGCTGAACTACAATTCCCACCATATTCTGAAAGACTTTGATCCAGTATCATTTATACAAGGTCAATTGGCTTTTAGCTGTAATTGCTGCTTGACTGACTTGCATTTACAGATTTCTTAAATTTAAACAGTTTTTTCATACAAGAGAACTATATGTTCCCAGCAACGTGTGCAGATATATTCCTATTTATATGATGTGTCAAGGTCAGATACAGAAAAGATAAAGGAGCTAGCAATAACAATGTGCATTCATGGAGAATTACTTGGCACCATCCAGAATCTGCTTGAAGTTGCGAAGGACCATTGGGAATCAGTGCAAGGGATATTGTACACTATTCCACCAGGAAAATAATTCTCTCATTGAGGTATGTAATCAATCACATAATAAAATGTAGATGGAAAAAGACACCTTCTAACAGAAAACATAATAGATTCGCAGGAAGCCACTGAGCATTAAATGAGCCCATGTTCTGTAGGGAATGAATGGGAATGGGGAGTTCTATTACACATACACAGCCTGATAATGGGATATTCCTGCACTTCTCTATGATGCCCACTAGACTAGTGATGGGCCAATCTCTGACGGCAAAAAAATCGTGAAATGTATCGAAGTCAATCGGCATCAAACTAATTTTGACCCGAGTCACTTTCGAGGCGAGTGACAATTTTCCTACGCACGGCTATTTTGTCCAAATGCATTAAAGTCAATGGGCGTCCAAATATTTTTGATGCGCACCAGTTTTTATGTACGCCTTTTTTTTTTTGACGCGGCGCAATTAATTTGATTGCGGCAAAATGTGGAAATTTGCCGCAAATCACTACACTAGACTTGTCTTTGAAAATGTAATTAAATATAATCTTGTAATTATAGATCTTGATTTTGAGCTGAATATACAGTGACAGAATAAAGCAGTATATAAAGGATCTCTTTACTTCTTTCAATTTTTTTCACAAATCGTATATTTCTCTAAAACTCAAAAAAAATTGAGATTAAAAGGAAAAAAAATGCTAAAAATCCAATACAAAACTGCGCCAAGTAAAAGCTGTTGAGGTCCAATAGAAGTAAACGGGAACTGTGCTGATCCTATTGGACCATTTTTAATCTATTTCGACTGTACAAAGTTTTCAACTTTATTTTTTGTTAGTAACTATCTGAAAAACGCATATTTTAGGGGTTTTCATATTTTTTAGCACATCATTCAGCATTGTTTTCTGTTAATACTTTTTATATTTGTATCTTTTAACAGCTTTCATGGCATTCATAGTTTTAGAGGAATAGAGTTTAGATGACAAAATTGCAATAGGCCTCAGGGGCGCAAATTCACTAAGCGCCGAAGCGCCGAACGCTAGCGTTAATTCGCTAGCGTTTGGCATTTTTCGCTACTGCGCAAATTCACTAACGAACACTGGCGTAATTTCGCTAGTGTTACTTCCCACCCTTACGCCAGGCGAATTTTCGCTAGCGACGTAACTACGCAAATTCACTAACTTGCGCAGTGTACTGAACGCTACCTTTTACGCTAGACTTCCCTTGCCACCTCAGACCTGGCGAAGCGCAATAGAGTAGATAGGGATTGTTTAAAAAAAAGTCAAAATTTTTTCTAAGTCCCAAAAAACGCTGGCGTGTTTTCAACATGATGGGTGATAGGCTGAAAAAGATCGAAATATTTTTGGGGCTCCCCTCCTTCCCCACTACATTTCCTGACTCATGGCAACTTACCTAGACAGTGGGCACATGTGTAGGGCAAAATAAAATGAATATTTGCTGATTTGAAGGTTTTCTAGGCATTTGAAGTGGTGATACGTGTTCCTCCATTGAAATTTGAATTTTGCGCCGTATGTAAATGAACCATTGCTAGCGAAACTACGCTTCGCTTGGCGATGTAACGCTAGCGCAACTTCGAAAACTTACGCTACCCCTGTGCGCAACTTCGGATTTTAGTGAATTTGCGGAGCGCTGGCGAAAATATGCCTGGCGAAGTGTGGTGAACTATGGCGAAGTTGCGCCTGGCGCAACTTCGCATCTTAGTGAATTTGCCCCAAAGTCTCTTGTTCTTCATCTATTACTAAACTGCAGTTCCAATCATCTCCTATGTGTCTAGCTATCTGGTGATGACATTTGGTTCATGGTGATTTATTTAGGTAGCATTAAGGGGAACACTTGTGTAGATGCACAAGGAGTTACCTGGTGCATGTTGTATATGTAAAAAAAAATGGATACAGATTATCTACCTTCATTTGGCTGGGGCCCTACAGGATTGTGCTCCAAAGGGAGTCTAACCGGTCTGGTGATAATTGATGAAATAAAGTAATGGTAGCTGAACTGGGTAGTTTTAGGGGGAATATTTGTTTAGATGCAGAAGAGTTATCTAGTATATGTTGTTTTGTTTTTTTTAAATGAATTGCATTGTCACCTTTGACTTGGCTGCAGATGCTCAAGGGGTTGTGCTCCACAGGAATTCAAGGTTTCTCACTATGGTGAAAACTGGATAAAGAGAGTCATGGTGGCTTAACTGGGTAGCTTTAAGAGGAACATTTGTTTATATGCAGAAGAAGTTATCTTGTACATGTACACGTATATTTATAATAAACTGAATTGTCACCTTAGGGCCAGGGCACACAGGCAGATTTGGGGAGATTAGTCGCCTGGCGAAGTGCAATAGAATAGATAGGGATTACTTCAAAAAAAGTTGAAATTTTTTTAAAGTTCCAAAAAACGCTGGCGTCTTTTCCTTTTTAAGGGTGATAGGCTGAAAAAGATCGTAAATTTTTTTGGAGGTACCCTCCTTCCCCCTTACATTTTCTAACATATGGCACCATAACTATACAGTGGACACATGTATAGGGCAAAATAACAATTTTATTTTATTTTATAAATCTTTCCCAGCCTTGTGTAGTGTAATATATTTGCTGCTACATATACGTCCATTGTACTTTAAAGGAACAGTAACGTTAAAAAATACAAGTGTTTTAAAGTAATGAAAATATAATGAAGTGTTGCCCTGCACTGGTAAAACTGGTGTGTTTGCTTCAGAAACACTACTATTGTTTATATAAATAAGCTGCGATGTAGCCATGGGGGCAGCCATTCAAAAGAGAAAAAGCTCAAGTTACACAGCAGATAAGCTCTGTCTGTGTAATGGTGTTATCTATTATCCATTAGTTATCCTGTGCCATATAGCCGTTTTTCAATTTCCGCCATTGCTACACAGCAGCTTGTTTATATGAACTATAGTAGAGTTTCTGAAGCAAACACATCAGTTTTACCAGCACAGGGCAACACTACATGATATTTTCATTACTTTAAAACACTTACATTTTTTGGTGTTACTGTTCCTTTAACTTGGCGCCATATGCCAATTAGGCATCGCTAGCGTAACTTCGCTTTCCATGACAAATTAAAGCTAGCGCAACTTTGCTACCGTACGCCTTATTCTTTTTTCCATTGAGATGAATACTGTGACTAAGGGGTTGTTGTGTGCCATGTGAAATCAATACACTGTTTCATCTGTATATTATTTTTAGGGTTTGATTTTACTCCTTTTTTGGTGCAGTCCTATATGGTCTAAATTTGCTGTTCTTTCCTTTGTTATCCTTCTGGTTAAGTAGCCTAAACTCAATGTTAGAAATGCACTGTATAATTGTGGATCATTAGTGTAAGTGTGTAAGCACCTTCAGTCAGATGGAATGATTTGATGGGGCAGAGTTGGATGGTGCTCAGTGGGGTGGGATTTATATTGGGTTGCTTAAATTAATGTTGGCAAGTACCCTTGCTTTTCAGTCCAGCACACTCACACTGAGGCTTTTCCAGGACGCCAGGTTCCCTTTTAACCCAAGGCTCCAAGAAGATATAATAGGATAATTGAAAATCAGAGCTAATTAGCCCTTCCAGCACTGGAAGCAAAATGATTAATAACCTTTCGTTCTCACAAAAATAAAAGCAATGGAACAGGAGAATCTGAAGCCGGTGCCAAATCCGAACTCAGATACAATTACTAAAACACAGCTAAAAGTGGACTTTGGCCTAAAGTACCCAGTACAAGAAAGAACTGAACCAACACATTTTAGTGATCACTTTTATTATACTCGGTTATTTCACTGTTGGACAATGGAGCATTTGCAGTAAGTGTAGCTCAAGGGGTTATCTATTATAGGGAACAAGGTGCAAAGTCCCAAAAATATAATTTAAGACCACAATTTATTAACATGTACACAAATTCATGCACATATTAATGGTGGTTATTAAAGGAACCTGCCCCTAAATACACTGCTTGGCACCTCCCAAGTCTGCTCTTATGAATAATGAGCATGGGGTGCCTTCTGACACTAGGAACCCTAGAATTACCACCACCCGGGGTTCCAACCTCATAATGTGTCAGTAGCTGGTACAGCTACTGTGATAAGTAGATTTGACACTGCTGAAAGTGACACCCCTAGGTACAAGGTAGCTGCAATTTGCACATGATTAGCAATAATTCACAATAGAATTAGGGTGTATGTATTAGCACATCACACACACACACAGTTGAGGTAGACAAAACAAGGCGACAATGATGCTGAATTTCTGGGGGAAATAACTATGGAGAACTGCCCCTAAAACACACTTTGCACATCTTCCTGCTATGGTAAATCAACCTGTAGGCCTCATTTACGTTTGAAAGTTCAGTGGACAATTGGCACATTTCCACACAGTCAGTTGTACATTGAGCCACTTTCAAAATATGCTCTTGGCGCTGGAATCCTAGCGCTACTGCCAGCTTCTGATCAACCTCCAGGGTTCCTACAGTGCCCTTTGTCCATCGCCACTGCACAGTTGTGCCAAAAGAATAGGGTGCACATGTCATTCACATACTGTCACGGCCAGCACCCAATACCAGAACAAATGCCAAGGACCCTGGTCTCGGCTCGGCTTCACCAGTAGTGTGACCACCTTTGGGCTTCAGGAGGAGCCCTCAGCTTCATTGGGTGCCACCTGGACTTAAAGAGGGGTACAAGACGAGGTGTTCTGGCTGGCAAAGGGGCACGACCGGATAGCAAGAGTCTTTGGGCAGAAGGTCAAGGACAAGGCGTCTGGTGGAAATGGAACAGAACAGATCAGGACAGGCAGATAACAGAATCGTTAGGCAAGCAAGGGGTCAAAACCAGATAATCAGACAGACTGGATAAGGCAGAAGGATGGTCGAACAGGCTGGGTTGAGGCAGGAGGATATCAGAATCGTCAGGCAGGCAAGGTTTGAACCGGGTTGTCAATCAAGGGTTTAAGCAGGAAGAGTTGTCGTAGGCAGGCAAGGGTCAGGATACAGAATGCAGAGTAGTCAGGAACAGGCAGGATCAAACACGGATAATCAGTCAGGATAGCAAATTCAGGAACAGGTAGCACAAAGCTCAGGAAACCACAGGATAAGATCCTATAACAGGCACTGGCTACAGGTCTGAATGGGCCTTAAATATCGTCAGCGCGCCTGTACCTTTAAGAGGCGCGCAGGCGCCGCACGCTCCCTAGGAAACAAGATGGCGCTGGTGAAGGCAGGACAGGAGCAGCGCAGTGGTCGTGCATGCCAAGGACGCGGCATGGACCCCGCTGCCCACTAGACCACCAGGGTAGGTTTCTTACACATACTGAACATCAGAAATGACTCCATGCAGACATTTGCTATTTTGGGAAGAACATTGCATTTTGGGGGGAAAAAACATGGTGGCTGTGCTAGAAATTGCACCTTGCTAACTGCAATTGTAAATGTTTCATGTTTTTTGCCAGCCTTGTACTCAATCCAGGGGTCTGTATGAATATGAGACTTTGATAAAGTATTTTACCCATGGATCTTTATAGTGGCCCTTCTTGGTTTCTGCATTGAGGTAACAAAACAGGCCACCGAAATATAGAGAGACTAGTGATGTGCCAATGTGACCATTTTGCTTTGCCATTAAATGGCGAAAATTCTGCAAAATGCGTTGAAGTCTAAGAGCGACAAAATGTTTTTGTTGTGCAACAAATTTGTTTACCCATTAGAGTTTATGGGCATCATTCTCCCCAACACTTGTCTAAAAATGTTGTCCATTACCAAGAGAGACTCCTAAATTACAGAACCAAGAGGCTGTGGCTATTTGGAAGGTAGTTATGAAGCAGATCATTGATATATGCCTTCTCAATCATTTCACCAAACTAATTGTCTTGCTTAGTTTCAGCCAGTTCCTGTAATTATTTAAATCTCTAATACCTTTTTCATGTTTGCCATTAATTTGTCTCTAAAAAAATGTAATGAACAGATAAAAAATGTTGCATTATGAAGGAGCACACAGAAGTGTTCTGAGCTGCATGTTAAATGTTTTCATGCCTATGGAACTGAATATATATTTCTATTAGCACTTTATGTGCCATATTAGTTCTCACTTCTAATTCAGAAAAGCTCTATTAATGTCTAACACTCAGCAGGTGCTTATGGCATAATGACAATTAATTTTAACTGTTATAGTCTTGGGCTTCCGCGTGTGTGTGTATAAATAGACAAATACAAGAGTCCTCTGCATTCAACCCATTATCAATATATTTAAGACAGAGACATTTTGTGCATACTGCTTCTGAAAAATGCCTTACCCTTTAAACAAAACAGGGATTGTTTGTCCATATATTGCAATATATTTAAGCTGGCCAACTACGTCAAAGTCATCCCATATCTGGCCAGTCCTACACTCAATTTTATCTGATTCATTAAGAATTCAATTGCTTAATTATACATTTTACAAAGGGACTAGGTTTTACCTGCAACTTACTTGCTACTTTCAAAGTAAAACTCCCAAACTTGGCTGCACTTTTATTAGACACCAGTGGGATCACCTGACTATAGCTGGGAAGGGTGGGAGCTACAACATGGAGCTGGTCACTGTTCCTGTATAACTATAACAGATGCAATTTGAGTGTAGGACTGGCCAGATATGGGATGAATTTGACGTAGTTGGCCAGCTTAAATATATTGCAATATATGGACAAACAATCCCTGTTTTGTTTAAAGGGTAAGGCATTTTCAGTAGCAGTATGCACAAAATGTCTCTGTCTTAAATATATTGATAATGGGTTGAGTGCAGAGGACTCTTGTATTTGTCTGTATGTATTTTGTGGTCACACCTTCATTGCACCCCCGCCTAATGGTTTTAAAAATTAGCGGTGAACACAACTTTCCTTTGTTTGGTATCCCGCAGTACCAGCACTCTGATCATTAAACTGGTTCTTGGTGCACAATCAAATTCAGGATAAATAGAATAAGAAGGATCAGCACTCACTATATTCATGTGAAGAAAAATTCGCTTTTTATTATTACATCATAATCCGACGTTTCGGTCCCACCTGGGGACCTTTTTCAAGGATGAAGAGAGACTGGGATTAATGTATGTATGTATGTATGTATGTATAACTTTATTTATAAAGCGCTGTTAAGGAGCCGCAGTGCTGTACAGTGCATAAAAGTACAATATATATATAAAAGTATACATGGGGAAGTCAAATCACATTATAAATATATACAGAATCATATAAGGATCTTTAGTGCTATGTGGTAAGAGACATAGGGAAAGATGGAAGGAGGTCCCTGCCCCATAGAGCTTACAGTCCAAGTGGATGGGAGGCTAACATACAAGCACAAATTGGAAATGAAAAAGTGCACAAGGTAAGGCATAGTCAGTAGGCACAGGACTAGGCTAATGTTCTAGTGCTCCAAAAGGTAGACTCTTTTTTTGAGCAAGGATTCCTTATGGAGGAATTAAGGGATGGAATTCCAGAGGGAAGAAGCAGCAAGATAGAAGGCTTTGTGACGAAAGGTGGCAGTGGATGTGGATGATGTGAAGTGAAGGTGGCTCTGAGAGAAGCGGAGAAGATGGGCAGGAACATATAGCGAGACAAGAGAAGAAATATAGCGAGGAGCAGAGGAGTGAAGGGCTTTGAATGTTAGCAGAAGGGGTTTATATGCTATCCTTTGCTTAACAGGCAGTCACACAAATGATTTTAGTTGGGGTTGAGCAGGTTCCCTTTTAGGAGAGAGCAGAAGGATCCTGATAGCAGAATTTAAGATTGATTGGAGGGGAGAGAGATGGGAGTCAGAAAGTGTGGTTAGTAGGAGTTTGCAATAGTCATAAATAAACAGGATAAGATAAGGATATGGATAAGTGTTTTGGCTATTGTTAGTGAAAGAAATAGGCATATCTTTCATATTGCTGTATTGCGGAGGAAGAAACAACAGGTTTATATGATTAGAGAAGGAGAGGGACTGGTCAAAGATGGCCCCCAAGCAGCATGCTGAGTTAACCGGGTTAATGGTCATGCCATCAGTAGTAATGGTAAAAGACAGAGAAGGGCTTGGTTTGGGTGGAAAGACCATGAGCTCAGCCTTGGCCAAGTTTAGCTTGAGGTTGTGTTGGTTCATCCAGGAAGAGATAGCTACAGTAGCTATCTGGGTTTGAACGTCAGCGGTTAGTGAGGAGGTGTCTAAATATATCTGTCATGTCATGGACACACAGGTGATATTTAATGCCAAATGAATATATAAGGTCTCCTAAAGAGAGAGTGTACAAGGAGAACAGCAGAGGACCAAGTACAGAACTCTGAGGTATCCCCACATTAAGATTAACAGGAGGAGAGGGTTTGTTTGCAAAAGTAACAGAGAAGGAGCGGTCATAAAGGTAGAAAGAGAACCAGGATGCAGCTTGATCAGGGATACCAATTGAATGGAGAACTTGCATTAGAACAGAATGGTTCACAGTATCAAAAGCAGAAGATAAGTTCACAAGAATTAGAATAGAGTAATGCCCTTTGGCCTTAGCAGATTGGGGATCATTTGCAACTCCACTTAAGGCAGTCTCAGTGGAGTGTGCAGGTTGAAAGCCAGACTGCTTAGGGTCAAGCAGATTATTGGTGCAGAGAAAGTTAGTAATACGGGAGAATACGAGACGTTCCAGAACGTCTAGCGGTGAGAGAGAGTGGACGGTAGTTAGACAAACAGGATGGGTCTAGTGCAGCCTTGACACAGGCCAGTTTGAATAACGAGGGGAAAGTAGCAGAAGTTAGTGAGGAATTGAATATATGAGTAAGTACTGAAGTAAGAGCAGGAGCAAACTGTTTTAGTAGAGGTGATGGGATTGGATCAAGTAAGCAAATTGTTGATGCAGAGGATAGGAGAAGTTTAGAGACTTCACGCTCAGAAATACAATTAAAAGAGTTGAATATGGAAATAGAAGCTTTAGGGGGGAATGAGTACTGGCACTTTATAATTTATCCACAATCATAATGAATTGAAAAGCAATGGGACTTTTTAAGTTATTTATAGCAATAGAATAATTCATCAATTAATGGAATACACAGAGTTCATGGCATGAGATAACAAATTTAATGAATTTACAAGCACTTGCACTTTATAGTTAATTCACAATCACAAGAATTAATTAAGTTTTTTGAGTGAATTGATTGGTTGTATGAATTTATGGGATTTGTAATGAATTAATTTCACAGAAATACTCAATTCATTTAACTGCTAAATCAATTGTTCCAGTTATAAAAATTAAAACGTTGATCAAGAGGTGGCCTATTAAATCAGGATTAAGTGGTGAATTGATTGGTCTAAAGGAGATAATTATCCTAGTTTTTTTTTACAAATCGTTTTGCATAACTGGGCATCACAAAGGTATTACAAAGTCACAAACAAGGTTTCTTTTCTTCTCTCTAATTGTCAACTTCTTCCTTATGAATAGAAGTAAAACCCACCCAATGGTGTTCCAACATCTAGTGGTAAGCCTTCCCAGAAGATTAAAAGGTGAAGAATGTTTTACCATTAAAGAGAGGACCAATGTTATATTATGACCCTTGCATTTGCATTTAAAGGTTGGACAAGTAGCCATTCACAAACTTTTGGCCATATTGTGTATACTGTAAATGAACAATTGAATAGTGTGAGACTCGTAAGAAAGGAACATGGATTGTTTTGTCTGCATTGATATATCTTGTTGTTTTTCTATTTTTTGTTGTGTATTTGCTCAGATACAAATTGAGTACCAGATCTTGTGAATAAAGTAACAATTCGATATAAATATACTTTGCGTTAAGGATAAAAGACTTAAAAAGTCCAATTTATTTTCCTTTTAAGCTTGTGTTGTAATTTGTACCGCCAACACTACATTTTTGATTAAATGCGTGTCACTTTGGAAAAGTCGAGCAGAAATCAAATAGGTCTTTATCAATTTAATTACACGTCGGCGACATGGATTTAACCTTAATATTCTTTGGTGTAGTGTTTTCTCTTGAATGCCGTGTTCATCTTAAGGTGAGGGTGGGAAAAAGGATGGCATGTTTTTGCTTGCCATTTAATTAATCATGTGCTTTCCCTTTTCAATTACTTGAAAGGTTTATTAAAAACAACTGAGAGAATGCAAACGGCCCCAGAAACACAAAAATTCAAGCTTTTCAAGCTTTCTTTAATCTAGTGCAAATTAATCCAATGGAGTGGTCTGAGGCCAATGCTAAAATTAAATGTATTAATAAGCCTATAATGATGTGCCCTGTGAAATTTAATTCACCTTATAAGGCTGATGGTCCAACAGGAGATTAATCACCTGTGATAATTCTCCTCTTCTGCCGGCGACTAAGCTGTAAATGCTTTTTCACTGGCGATGAAGTGAATTGCTGGTGGCAAATCCCATGTGTTGCTTCAATCTTCCAAAGTCACCTGAACAGTAGGGATGTAGCGAACGTCGGGAAAAAAGTTCGCGAACATATTCGCAAACTTGCGTCAAAAATGCGAACGGTTCGCGAACGTCGCGAACCCCATAGACTTCAATGGGAAGGCGAATTTTAAAAGCTAGAAAAGACATTTCTGGCCAGAAAAATGATTTTAAAGTTGTTTAAAGGGTGCAACGACCTGGACAGTGCGATGCCAGAGGGGGATCAAGGGCAAAAATGTTTCTAAAAAATCCATTGTTGACACAGCGCTGCGTTTTGTGCTGTAAAGGGCAGAAATCACACTACATTTCTAAACCTGTGTAATAAAATGCTTTAAAACGTCCGGCGTCTACATGCCAATCAAGTCGTGTAAAGGTTACAGCCTGTTCACACGCAAAGACGAAACGCGGTGCTTACTGCAACGCAAAAAGACGCAAAGAGCTTTAATGAATGATACCGTCAAGTGAGCAAATAATAGTTTTTAATTACTAGTTGCTTGTCACCTCCAGGATGTTCGTCCTGTTGGTGGCAATATTTCTGTAGTGGTGTGTTTAGCAGTCACCGTGCTTGTGCGCACGTGCACGGTCAGGCAGAGGTAATTCAATGTACAGTGAAGTGAACCAAAAAACACTGATTCTGCAGTGTGGGCCCAGTTTTGGTGTACTTTATTGATCACCTGCGGTGACCATAAAAGATGCGATTTTGCCACTGTTGCAGAACCCTGAAAAATTAGGCATGTGTACTTTCCTGAAAAATTATCTTTTTTTTGTCGCAGCCACTGAAGCACAGAGGCCAGAAAAAATATGCCATATAAATGCTGAAAATATTAATTTTTTTTTGTCGCAGCCACTGCAGCACAGAGGCCAGAAAAAATATGCCATATAAATGCTGAAAATATTATTTTTTTTTTGTCGCAGCCACTGCAGCACAGAGGCCAGAAAAAATATGCCATATAAATGCAAACAATATTAATTTTTTTTGGTCGCAGCCACTGCAGCACAGAGGCCAGGAAAAATATGCCATATAAATGCTAACAATGTAAATTTTTTTTGTCGCAGACACTGAAGCACAGAGGCCAGAAAAAATATGCCATATAAATGCTGAAAATATTCATTTTTTTTGGTCGCAGCCACTGAAGCACAGAGGCCAGAAAAAATATGCCATATAAATGCTGAAAATATTCATTTTTTTTGGTCGCAGCCACTGAAGCACAGAGGCCAGAAAAAATATGCCATATAAATGCTGAAAATATTCATTTTTTTGTCACAGCCACTGAAGCACAGAGGCCATAAAAAATATGCCATATAAATGCTGAAAATATTCTGTTTTTTTTGGTCGCAGCCACTGAAGCACAGAGGCCATAAAAAATATGCCATATAAATGCTGAAAATATTCATTTTTTTGTCACAGCCACTGAAGCACAGAGGCCATAAAAAATATGCCATATAAATGCTGAAAATATTCTGTTTTTTTTGGTCGCAGCCACTGAAGCACAGAGGCCAGAAAAAATATGCCATATAAATGCTGAAAATATTAATTTTTTTGTCACAGCCACTGAAGCACAGAGGCCAGAAAAATATGCCATATAAATGCTGAAAATATTCCGTTTTTTTTGGTCGCAGCCACTGAAGCACAGAGGCCATAAAAAATATGCCATATAAATGCTGAAAATATTCTGTTTTTTTTGGTCGCAGCCACTGAAGCACAGAGGCCAGAAAAAATATGCCATATAAATGCTGAAAATATTCTGTTTTTTTTGGTCGCAGCCACTGAAGCACAGAGGCCAGAAAAAATATGCCATATAAATGCTGAAAATATTCATTTTTTTGTCACAGCCACTGAAGCACAGAGGCCAGAAAAACTCAGGATTTACCTGGATTCAAATTAAACCAGTAGGGTTTGCACCCTAGTTTGTAACGGTGGTGGAGGGAGGAGGACGCTAAAGGACAGCTGTATGTGGAGTCATGAGGCGTGCAGAGAAGGACAGCTGCATGGGGAGTCAGAATCAGAAACTCAGCACAAGTCTTCCGGCGTGCAGTAACCCTCCGAGATCCACCCCTCATTCATTTTAATAAAGGTCAGGTAATCCACACTTTTGTGACCTAGGCGAGTTCTCTTCTCAGTTACAATCCCTCCTGCTGCACTGAAGGTCCTTTCTGAGAGGACACTTGAGGCGGGGCAAGACAAGAGGTTCATGGCAAATTGTGACAGCTCTGGCCACAGATCAAGCCTGCGCACCCAGTAGTCCAGGGGTTCATCGCTCCTCGAGGCGTTCTTTGAGGGTGGATCCCGAACGGTTCTGCCGCTGCCTTGGACTGAAAAACATTTGCATGTCTGACGTTACAGAGTGGCCAAAGTGCTTTGTCCTTGCAGGTGCGCTCGTGGCAGGATTACTGGCACCTCTGCCCCTGGAATGTTGATGAGTTCCTGAAGTGACATCACCCTTAAAAGCATTGTACAACATGTTTTGCAGGCTGGTTTCTAAATGCAGCATCCTTTCAGACTTGTGGTATGTTGGTAACATTTCTGCCACTTTATGCTTGTACCGAGGGTCTAGTAGAGTCGCGACCCAGTACAGGTCCTTCTCCTTAAGCCTCTTGATATGGGGGTCCTTCAACAGGCATGACAGCATGAAAGACCCCATTCTCACAAGGTTGGATGCAGAGGTATCCATCTCCGCTTCCTCGTTATCAAGGACTGCATCATCCACGGTCTCCTCCCCCCAGCCACGTACAAGACCAGGGGTCCCCAAAAGGTCACCACTAGCCCCCTGGGAAGCCTGCTCCTGTTGGTCCTCCTCCTCCACAAAGCCACCTTCCTCCTCTGACTCCACTTCTGACACCTCTCCCTGCGTTGCAGCAGGTGCCTGGGTTCGTTCTGGTGATTCCGACCAGAAATCGTGCGCTTCCTGCTCCTCGTCACGCTGGTCTACAGCCTCATCTGTCACTCGTCGCACGGCACGCTCCAGGAAGAAAGCAAAGGGTATTAGGTCGCTGATGGTGCCTTCGGTGCGACTGACCATATTTGTAACCTCTTCAAAAGGGCGCATGAGCCTGCAGGCATCGCGCATAAGCACCCAGTAACGGGGTAAAAAAATCCCCAGCTCTGCAGATCCAGTCCTACCACCCAGTTCAAACAGGTATTCGTTGACGGCTCTTTGTTGTTGCAGCAGACGTTCCAACATGAGGAGCGTTGAATTCCAGCGAGTCTGGCTGTCGCAAATCAAACGCCTAACTGGCATGTTGGGCCGACACCTTCCTGGACTGCCTGAGAACGTCCTGGAATCCTGGGTACTTTGAGACAAAACGTTGTACTATTAAATTCAGAACATGTGCCATGCAGGGCACATGTGTTAAATTGCCCAGTCTCAGTGCTGCCAACAGATTGCTTCCATTGTCACACACCACTTTTCCGATCTTCAGTTGGTGTGGGGTCAGCCACCGATCGGCCTGTGACTGCAGAGATGACAGGAGTACAGATCCGGTATGGTTTTTGCTTTCCAGGCACGTCATCCCCAAGACAGCATGACAACGGCGTACCTGGCACGTCGAATAGCCTAGGGGGAGCTGGGGGTGCACAGGTGTGGAGGAGGAGGACCCAGCAGCAGAGGACGAAGAAGAGGAAGAAGACGAGGTAGAGAGCGAAGGAGGAGTAGAGGTGGTGACAGAACCGCGTGCAATCCGTGGCGGTGACACCAACTCCACTGTCGTTGTTGAGCTACACATTCCCTGCTTCCCAGCCATTACCAAGTTCACCCAGTGGGCAGTGTAGGTGACATACCTGCCCTGACCATGCTTGGAGGACCATGCGTCAGTAGTCATATGGACCTTTGGCCCAACACTAAGTGACAGAGATGCGGTGACTTGGCTCTGCACATGGTGGTACAGGTGTGGTATTCCCTTTTTTGAAAAAAAATTGCGGCTGGGTACCTTCCACTGCGGTGTCCCAATTGCTACAAATTTGCGGAAGGCCTCAGAGTCCACCAGCTGGTATGGTAAAAGCTGGCGGGCTAAGAGTGCGGACAAGCCAGCTGTCAGACGCCGGGCAAGGGGGTGCCTCGCAGACATTGGCTTCTTACGCTCAAACATGGCCCTCACAGAAACTTGGCTGGGGGCAGATGACTGGGAATGGGAACTGGTGGTCAAGGTGGAAGGCGGAGTGGAGGGTGGTTCAGACGGGTGAAGGACAGCAGAGGTAGAGCAGTAAGATGCTGGACCAGAAGGAGGGTAGCTTTTAGTTTGCCTGTTGCCTTTGAGGTGTTGCTCCCAAAGTGCTTTGTGCTTGCCGTTCATGTGCCTTCGCATAGAAGTTGTACCTATGTGGCTGTTGGGCTTCCCAAGACTCAGTTTCTGACTGCACTCATTGCAAATGACAACGCTTTTGTCAGAGGCACACACATTAAAAAAATCCCACACTGCTGACCTTTTTGAGGCTGGCAATCTGGCGGTAACAGTAGAAGTCGGCGGCGTTGGCGGCAATGGCGGGTGCGTTGGCCGGCTGACCACAGGTGCCGATACATGTTGTTGCCCTACTGTTCCCTGCGAGCTGTCCTCCCTGCTTCTTCTAAGTCTTATTCTCCTCCTGCCTCTCTGACTCTCCATCTCTCCATCTGAACTATCCTCCTCTTGCTCTCTTCTACTGGGCACCCATAAAACATCAATCTCCTCATCCTCATTCTCCTCAGATGCATCAATTTCTTCTACCAGCTCACAGAAGGAAGCAGCAGCGGGGACCTCCTCGTCATCACTCATTATGTCCATCTCTGTTGTGTTCTCTGCCAGAATTAAATCTGGTGTAACGTCCTCATCTCCTTCATCTTCTTCTGCCAATAATGGTTGCGCATCACTCAGTTCAAGAAACTCATGTGAAAATAACTCCTCTGACTCCAGTGAAGAAGGGGCGCCGGTGGTGGAGGAAGTGTTACGTGGGGTGCCCATAGCAGTGGAGGATGAGGATGTTGTGGTAAAGTTAGAAACGGTAGAGGATGGGGTGTGCTGTGTAAGCCAGTCAACTACCTCTTCAGCATTTTGGGAGTTCAGGGTCATTGCCTTTTTAAAACTGGGCAATTTCCTAGGGCCACAGGATAGCATAGCAGCACGGCCCCTAGTGCCTCTGCGTGGCGGCCTGCCTTTGCCTGGCATTATTTTTAAAACAACAACAACAACAACTCAGGTGGTGTTTCTAGAGACGGTATTATTATTGATATTTAGACAGAATGTGAACAAGCTCACACAGCTAAGTGGCAGTGGTTTGAAAATGAAGAAGAAGAACACACTGGGCAAACAAGGCCTACAAGGTCAACGTATACACTACTACAGCAGTGGATACGGAATATATTATTGCTGCCTGAAAAACGTCACTCGGGTGGTGTTTCTAGAGACGGTACTATTATTGATATTTAGACAGAATGTGAACAAGCTCACACAGCTAGATGGTTGTTGTTTGAAAATGAAGAGCACACTGAGCAAATAATGCCTACAAGGTTAACGTATACACTACGACAGCAGTGGATACGGAATATATTATTGCTGCCTGAAAAACGTCACTCGGGTGGTGTTTCTAGAGACGGTACTATTATTGATATTTAGACAGAATGTGAACAAGCTCACACAGCTAGATGGTTGTTGTTTGAAAATGAAGAACACACTGAGCAAATAATGCCTACAAGGTTAACGTATACACTACGACAGCAGTGGATACGGAATATATTATTGCTGCCTGAAAAACGTCACTCGGGTGGTGTTTCTAGAGACGGTATTATTATTGATATTTAGACAGAATGTGAACAAGCTCACACAGCTAGATGGTTGTTGTTTGAAAATGAAGAACACACTGAGCAAATAATGCCTACAAGGTTAACGTATACACTACTACAGCAGTGGATACGGAATATATTATTGCTGCCTGAAAAACGTCACTCGGGTGGTGTTTCTAGAGACGGTATTATTATTGATATTTAGACAGAATGTGAACAAGCTCACACAGCTAGATGGTTGTTGTTTGAAAATGAAGAACACACTGAGCAAATAATGCCTGCAAGGTTAACGTATACACTACTACAGCAGTGGATACGGAATATATTATTGCTGCCTGAAAAACGTCACTCGGGTGGTGTTTCTAGAGACGGTATTATTATTGATATTTAGACAGAATGTGAACAAGCTCACACAGCTAGATGGAAGTTGTTTGAAAATGAAGAAGAAGAACACACTGGGCAAACAAGGCCTACAAGGTCAACGTATACACTACTACAGCAGTGGATACGGAATATATTATTGCTGCCTGAAAAACGTCACTCGGGTGGTGTTTCTAGAGACGGTACTATTATTGATATTTAGACAGAATGTGAACAAGCTCACACAGCTAGATGGTTGTTGTTTGAAAATGAAGAACACACTGAGCAAATAATGCCTACAAGGTTAACGTATACACTACTACAGCAGTGGATACGGAATATATTATTGCTGCCTGAAAAACGTCACTCGGGTGGTGTTTCTAGAGACGGTATTATTATTGATATTTAGACAGAATGTGAACAAGCTCACACAGCTAAGTGGCAGTGGTTTGAAAATGAAGAAGAAGAACACACTGGGCAAACAAGGCCTACAAGGTCAACGTATACACTACTACAGCAGTGGATACGGAATATATTATTGCTGCCTGAAAAACGTCACTCGGGTGGTGTTTCTAGAGACGGTACTATTATTGATATTTAGACAGAATGTGAACAAGCTCACACAGCTAGATGGTTGTTGTTTGAAAATGAAGAACACACTGAGCAAATAATGCCTACAAGGTTAACGTATACACTACGACAGCAGTGGATACGGAATATATTATTGCTGCCTGAAAAACGTCACTCGGGTGGTGTTTCTAGAGACGGTATTATTATTGATATTTAGACAGAATGTGAACAAGCTCACACAGCTAGATGGTTGTTGTTTGAAAATGAAGAACACACTGAGCAAATAATGCCTACAAGGTTAACGTATACACTACTACAGCAGTGGATACGGAATATATTATTGCTGCCTGAAAAACGTCACTCGGGTGGTGTTTCTAGAGACGGTATTATTATTGATTTTTAGACAGAATGTGAACAAGCTCACACAGCTAGATGGTTGTTGTTTGAAAATGAAGAACACACTGAGCAAATAATGCCTGCAAGTGCACTACTATTGGTGCACTACTATGAAGAACAGCAACAGCACTGTACACGTTAAAGAACAGTAAGATAAGTAAAAGAAAAAAAAAATATATGTATATTAAAAAAAATATTTTTCTCGGGTTGGTGCTGCTGAACTACTAGGAGCAGCACAGTAGCACACCAGTCCCACTCCCCAACACTGCTAGACTAATAGCACTGGGCTTATAGTAGCAACTAGCAAAGTAAAAACACAAAAAAGAAAATAAAAGCAGTCCTTATTGGGTTATTACAGCAGTCAGCAGATGAGATCAGAAGAGATCAGTGCCCACAGCAGGCAGCTACATACAGAGCACTGCAGTAGAAGGTAGATTACTAGCCAGCAAAGCTACCCTAAAATGTCCCTCAAATCCCTGCAGACTTCTGTCCCTCCAATACAGAGCAGTATCAAGTAGATTACTAGCCAGCAAACTTACTATCAACTGTCCCTCAAAGAAATCAGTGAAATCAGTAACAGCTCTCTCCCTACACTAGCTCTTGCAAGCACACACAGGCAGAATGAAAAAACGCTGCAGGGCTTCAGTTTATATATGGAAGGGGAGTGGTCCAGGGGGTGTGGGGGTGGTCCAGGAGGGAGAGCTTCCTGATTGGCTGCCATGTATCTGCTGGTCTGGGGTGAGAGGTCAAAAAAAAGCGCCAGGTAAGGCGAACCCAAAATGGCGAACGTCGCGCGACATTCGCGAACTTGCGGCGGACGCGAACAGCCGATGTTCGCTGCGAACAAGTTCGCCGGCGAACAGTCCGCGACATCCCTACTGAACAGCCCTCAAGAGGAAACTTTAGGAGACTAAAGTGACACATGGGTTTCTCCACCAGAGATTCACTTTATCACCTGTGGAAAAGCATTTACAGAAAATTATACAGACATACGTGAAGAATAGACCATTTTTGAATCAAGGCAAAAAAGAGGAGTTCTTTGGATGCATAGAATACAAATGGGTGTAGGAGCCCTGATGACCACAAAGTAATGCTAAGGGTACAGGCTATGTTGACTAGGTAGCCTTATTGATGCACCTTGAGAATGCAGTGCCATTAGTGGCCCAATCATAATGGGAGTTGAATGATGAAACTTTTTGAGTTGAAAATCCGCTTTCATGTGCTGCAACATGAAGTCCTGCCCCCAGACAGCATATGTATCCAATCATAGAGTATGTATCATGGTGCCCCAACGCAGGCAAGGTCTGTGTCTAGGGATGGGCGAATTTGACCCATTTAGTTTTGGCAAAAATTTGCCTCCGGCAATATGTCGCCGCCGGCCATTAAAGTCTACGGGCATCAAAAAAATTTTGTTGAATTGTTGACATTTTTTTGACGTGCGTCTTTTTTAGGCGCACGACACCATGCAAGTCTATGAACATCATTTCCGCAGCGAAACAAGGCGAAAAAATTCCCCTGTCTGTGACATGAATGCGATCCTGAACTGTCTATAAATGCATAAATAAAGTATGAAGTTTAAATTTTATCCTGGCCTTTGTGGAGTTCTCTGATTTTACTCGGAAGAGTTGGAAACACATATAAGTAGTGATGGGGGAATCGGTCCCATTTTGCTTTGCCTAAAAATTTGCAAAACTCCGGAAAACTTTGCGAAACGGTTAAAAATTTGCGAAACGCATTGAAGTCAATGGGTGTCATGATTTTGACATGCGACAATTTTGGCATGAGCGACAATTTTTATACGTGCAGCTCTTTTGTCTCAATGCATTAAAGTCAATAGGTGTCTTTAATAATTTTTATAATAATTTAGACGAGCAACAATTTTTATGTGCGCGACAATTCTGACGTGCGTCAATTTTTTTTTTGTCGCAGTGAATTTTCCAAGGCAAATTTTTGCTGCTGTTTCGCGAAAGCATTCCCGGGCGGCGCAATGCAGAAATTCACCGCAAATCCATGCCTGCTGAGTAAATTTGCCCATCACTACATATAAGGGCTCATTTACAACAGCAGTGTCAATAAACTTGGCACAAAAAGGCGTGACAATCACAACAAATCTAGCATAACAGTAGTCAAAGCAATACTTTTGGATGTGCACTATCAATGTCTGTAAAGACATCCAAATCAATAATGGTGTAAACCCTCAGATCTTTACAGTGGCCCTTCTGGGTTTCTGCAATGAGGTAACATGACAGGCCACCGAAATAAAGAGAGTCTCCAAAATGACAGAGCCAGAAAGTTGGGACTATTTGGACATTGGGTCTGAAGCAAATCAGGGTTGTGGCTTTGCACATCTGGGTATGGCTTGAATTGCTGTTTGATACCTGCATTCTCAATCATTCCACCAAAGAAATGTTCCTGCTTAGTTTCAGGCAGTTAATATAATTATTTACCTCTAATAATAATACCTCTTTCATTTTTCCCATTAATTTGTCTCTAAAAAAAATGTATTGGACAGTTGAAAAATGTTGCATGAAAAAGGAGCGTACGCAAATGTTCTGAGCTGCATATTAAACATTTTCAGGCCTATAGAGCTGAATATATATTCTATTAGCACTTTATGTGCCGAATTAGTTGTCACTTCTAAGTCAGAAGAGCTCTATTAATGTCTAACACTCAGCTGGGTGCTCATGGCATAATGACAATTAATTCTAGTTGTTATAGTCTATAATCACAAAGACGACTCAGCCACACGAGACTCTGGATGTGGCTTAAAGGAGAACTAACCCCCCCTACCAAAAGCCCCACTAAACTTTCAGACATTGCCCCCTTCCCCTCTCCCTCCCCTTGATGTGCATTATTTAAAAAAAACCTTAAAGAAACAGTAAAAATAAAAACTGGGTAAATAGATAGGCTGTGCAAAATAAAACATGTTTCTAATATATTTAGTTAGCCAAAATGTAATGTACTGTATAAAGGCTGGAGTGACTGGATGTGTAACATAATTGACAGAAAGCTATTTCCTGCTTTTCAGCTCTCTAACTCTGAGTTAGTTTGCAACTGATCTTTAGCATTCAGCTCAGATTCAAAAGCAACAGTTATGACCCATGTAGCCCCCCTTCAAGTAACTGATTGGTTACTGCCTGGTAACCAATCAGTGGAAACCAAGAGAGCTGCAAAGATGGAAGTAGTGTTCTGGCTATTATGTTACAGATACAGATATAAATAAAATAAAAAGGTATTAAAATACTGAGAAACCTGATACATACCAAACTAGAGAGCTCCTCTTATTGGGTCTTTTGGCAATTTTATCCCCTGCTGGGACATTCCCTTATTGCCAACGCATGAGGTGGGATTGCCCATTAACATCTGGATATGATTATTTCAGCCCTGTGTCTGCAATATAATATTGGTAATTGTCTGTACCCAGTATTATACTGAAAATATGGTCACACTGTGATACATATGTGGCCAATCAGAATGATGCCAAACTTATATTCCAGCCCCCAGAAACCATCCCTCCTAACTGGTAATATAGGCCGGCCCTGTATGGTATCATTAGGAAGAGGAGATATGGATCCTATACTATAATCCACCTATTTTCATAATTGTCCTCCCCCTGCAGCTCTAGGTTCACAACTCCTTTCTTTGCTTAAGAGATCAAAGAGCCAATTGTCCCAGCTTGCCCAAATGTCTGGCTCCAAACCATTAGTGATGGGCGAATTTATTCGCCAGGCGCGAATTTGCGGCGAATTTGCGTGATTCGCCGTCGGCAAATAAATTCGCAAAACGGCCGCGAAAATTCGCGGAAAAAATTCGCCGGCGTCAAATTTTTTTTTCGAAAAATGGGCGCCGGCATCAAAAACGAGATGCCGGCGCAGTTTCGCGAATTTTTCGCCGTTTCGCGAATTTCGCGCGAAATTCACAAAATTTTCGGCGAAGCAAAACTGCACAAGTTCGCCCATCACTACAAACCATCCAATATGACAGTGATGTCTTTCCACAGCCCCCTGCTGGAATATTCCCCATATGCAATAAAAGGCACTTTTATCCCATTGCAGTATCCCATTGCAAACAATGAGGTGTTTGATTTTAAACCAGTGACCAATCAATTCTGCTGATTGGTTGCTATAGGGCTATTTCTTCTGGGCAAAAAGTGCCTTTTATTACATAACTCCACGTTAAACTGACATGGTGGAAACTTCAAACTCCAGGCAGCTATTTTTCCAGATTTGCTCAATGGAGACCAGATTATATGACAATGCATGTTGGTGTCAATGTTTATTTAATAAAGCTTAGCTCTACTCCCTAAACCTGACATTTTTAATCTAGGAATTTAAATAATCACCTACATGGGAATTTATAGGGCAGGGGCACACGGAGCAACTGGGGAAGATTAGTTGCCCAGCGACAAAACACTTCTTCTTTGGGCGACTAATCCCCCGAATTGCCTCCCTGCCAGCTAGAATCTAAATCGCCGATGAGATGGCACTCAGAGCGCTTTGTTTTCCAAAGTCGCCCAAAGTTGCCCCACAAGAAAGACGAAGCAATTTGTCACTGGGCGACTAATCTCCCCCAGTAACCTCGTGTGCCCCTGCCCTTAAGGTTATGTGCCATTCTGGTAACATTTTAAGAAGGTTCTAGCAGCAGCCATGGGATACATTCCTCAGCTAAAGAGTTTAAAACTTCCCATTAATATTTCTAACAGATCTTTTGGGGAAACCACCCACTACAATTGCACTCAACACATTTGGCCACTATGACCTTAGTTCTACCAACAATCCCAGATAGAAGCAGCATCTAAGTTACGTGACTTCATGAGTTGAAGAATTAGGAATTTGTGGGTTATCACAAATTTTAGGACTTTATGAAGTGCATACTATGCATTATTTTAATAGCGTTACTCACAGGCATAAAAGGAAATCAGTTCCTTGATATATCCATCGGTGTATATTGTTGAGAATAAAACTTCACAGGACTAGTTGACAGTTAGGATTGGCACTTGTCTTGTTTTGACAGGCAGGCTTTCGTTAGGGCTGTCCAGGTCAAAACTGCCTGCCCGGGTTTCCAAATAAGGAAATCTGGACGGTACTCTCCTTGATTGATGCGACAATCATCCAATCACTGAGTGTGATGTCATGAGCCCACCCCTGATGTCATGATCCTGTCCGCTATATGTTATCATCCTGCTCCGTGCACAAAAAGGTGGCAACCCCCGTTGACAGTGGCCATTTTTTACAACTTTTTCCTGTAGGTAATGCCACAAATAAAGTTCTCCAGATGGCCTCCACCAAATGGATTGGACACTAATGAACTATTTAAACCACATCACTTTTGCTTTTAGCCCCTTCAGAATGCAATGACGGCTCTTCCTTTGCTATGTCTGTGTCTTTCTAAAGAAAAAGCACAATGATGCCACTGAGCGTGAAACAGGTGTGCCCTACATACAGTTGCTGCATTCATAGAAATACATGGACATTCTGTGCAATTAGAGAACTTGAAGAACTGCTGATTTCAAAGAATTCCTCATGAGATAGAAGTCTGATGTCTGTAGAGTTATATAACGAAGCATTTGCAAATCCAATGCAATGAGAGAATGTGAATGATTAATGCTCTGGGGTTCTATGAATGATTGTAAAAGTCCTGGTAGTGACAATCCTAAGCAAATGGGAGGAATACAGGAAAGCCCATTAAATGCTAAATCATGCACTTTCATGTAATCTAGCTCTTCAGTTCAATACCTGTAAATGTTACCATATGTGTGATGAGTAGCGCACATACCATAACGCAATACGTCTTTGGCCCCAAATATCTTTAATGAATGCAATGGCATAAATATAGAGGAAGCAGACCCCTCGGTTGCTTGGGAAACATGGGGTCCAGACTGCTGGAACTACTTACTCTGTAGACACTCTACTGCTAGAAATTTTGAAGCACTTGTACACCCAAGAAGCAATGTTTTTTGTGGGGCAGGACTGGTGCCCTGTAGGGATGGCCAAATTTTTTTGCCTTGTTTTGCCGAAAAAATGACGCACCTAGACTTGTATGGCATTGTGCATCAAAATAAAATTTTTGGCGAAACGAAATGGGTCAAATTCTCCCATCCCTAGCCTATTGTTGAGCTACAGATTGAGTGCTTTCAATAAGCACAATGAGTGCTCCCCTCTTTGCAGGTGTAAATGAGCCCCTCATAGCTTTTCTAGATTGCATCTCTGACAAGCTTTCATGTTTTATGAAGCTTGAATGTCAGAGAAAACCATTTCACGGCCCTTTTAAAATATTTAACAAGGGTTAAATACCCAACTGTAATATCTACAGTGGTGTGCAAAACTATTTGCCCCCTTCCTGATTTCTTATTCTTTTGCATGTCACACTTAAATGTTTCTGCTCATCAAAAACCGTTAACTATTAGTCATTAAGATAACATAATTGAACACAAAATGCAGTTTTTAAATGAAGGTTTACGTTATTAAGGGAGAAAAAAAACTCCAAATCTACATGGGCCTGTGTGAAAAAGTGATTGTCCCCCTTGTTAAAAAATAACTTAACTGTGATTTATCACACCTGAGTTCAATTTCAAAGGTTATAAAGCCATTTCTAAAGCTTTGGGACTCCAGCGAACCACAGTGAGAGCCATTATCCACAAATGGCAAAAACATGGAACAGTGGTGAACCTTCCCAGGAGTGGCCGGCCGACCAAAATTACCCCAAGAGCGCAGAGACAACTCATCCGAGAGGCCACAAAAGACCCCAGGACAACATCTAAAGAACTGCAGGCCTCACTTGCCTCAATTAAGGTCAGTGTTCACGACTCCACCATAAGAAAGAGACTGGGCAAAAACGGCCTGCATGGCAGATTTCCAAGGCGCAAACCACTTTTAAGCAAAAAGAACATTAAGGCTCGTCTCAATTTTGCTAAAAAACATCTCAATGATTGCCAAGACTTTTGGGAAAATACCTTGTGGACCGACGAGACAAAAGTTGAACTTTTTGGAAGGTGCGCGTCCCGTTACATCTGGCGTAAAAGTAACACAGCATTTCAGAAAAAGAACATCATACCAACAGTAAAATATGGTGGTGGTAGTGTGATGGTCTGGGGTTGTTTTGCTGCTTCAGGACCTGGAAGACTTGCTGTGATAGATGGAACCATGAATTCTACTGTCTACCAAAAAATCCTGAAGGAGAATGTCCGGCCATCTGTTCGTCAACTCAAGCTGAAGCGATCTTGGGTGCTGCAGCAGGACAATGACCCAAAACACACCAGCAAATCCACCTGAATTACAACAATTCTGCAAAGATGAGTGGGCCAAAATTCCTCCAGAGCGCTGTAAAAGACTCGTTGCAAGTTATCGCAAACGCTTGATTGCAGTTATTGCTGCTAAGGGGGGCCCAACCAGTTATTAGGTTCAGGGGGCAATTACTTTTTCACACATGAAAATGTAGATTTGGATTTCTTTTCTCCCTAAATAAAAAAAACCCTCATTTAAAAACTGCATTTTGTGTTTACTTGTGTTATCTTTAACAAATAGTTAAATGTGTTTGATGATCAGAAACATTTTGTGTGACAAACATGCAAAAGAATAAGAAATCAGGAAGGGGGCACATAGTTTTGCACACCACTGTATTTTGTGTCTGCTGCTATTAATGTAAGCTGTCCCATTGCCCAAAAAGTACTAAAATACCAGCTTGTGACTTTAGAGCTGTGGAAGGATTTGCTCTTCAGTTCTCTGCTCTATATTCCATGCAGCGATTGCTCCCTTTCATTTAGCCCTTATAGTGTCAAAGTTTGTTTACTTCACTCAATTGCCTTGAACTTGTAGGTAGCCAGGAAGGCAGTTGAAAGACAGCTGGCTCTTTAAGTCACTTCTTTGTTGGGATTTTTTTATTTTGGCATCTCCCTAAATGCTGTCAACTGACCCTTGAAGCAGAAGTAGCACTTGCCAGTTCCTTTCCTCCCTTTTTACCAGGCATTTTGTGCACTTCTTTCTAGAGAAAAAAAAGGAGCTGTGAGTTGCACACACAGCTTATTGAGCTATAAGAATAGATTTTGAAACCAATTATGTATAATAATAATGTTATTATGGTTCCATTGCAGTGGCAGGTTTTAGGTGGCGAATAGTGGAATTCTAATTATTCCCAGGGTAAAGGTTTGATAAATCTCGAAATTTGAGTTTGGATTACTCTCAATTCGAATTAGTGAGTTTTGACCAAAAAAAACCAAAACAAAACAATACGAAATTTTAATTTCCTATTCGACCCTTGATAAATCTGCTTCTGAGCTTGTGTTCATGAATGGCTCTTCCTGCCCCCAAAACACATCCACTATGGCCAATTTTATCAGGAGCCAATTAACCTGCCTGTATATTTTTGGAATACCTGGAGAATACCCACACAAGCACTGGAAGAACATAAACACCATTGCAGGTAATGTCCAGGCTGGAATCAAACCTCGGTCTAAGGCAGCACTTCTACCTGCTATCTACATTTATTATTAAAAAAACCCATGAGAATATCTTCTGGCAAATTATTTTTGAAAATGCCCTAAATGACTAGAATGACTGAAACAATAACATGTCAGAGCCCTTGGTAGCAATAATTGACTCCCAGTTGGGTTTTTCTCTTCCCACCGAGCACTGTAACTGCACAAGTGATATGGCAACTGACATGATAATGTTTTGAGAGTTGCTTCTTTTGCCTTATTTGCCAAGATGGCGTTTGTCTATGAGCAGGCGGTTGAATCCCATCTCCATTCATGCGAGAATAATGCAAATGAAATATGACATGCAGCCTGAAAGAATCGATGATGTACCGCATCTATATGTCTGCATGAAATCCCACGCTGCTTCCCTTCAAGTGTATTTCTCTAGCTCCTTCATGTGCAAAACATCCACTTTCATAAACAAGAAAGATGTGTTTTTATTATTATTTTTCTGTGTTTTCTTATAGCAGGACATTAAAGGCAAAATTAACCTTTCTAAGGCAAAATTGCTGATATGTCTTTCAATGGGACTCACTCTGTTTATTGATGATGGTTTTTAACATCATTAGTGATTGTAGACGTATCCTTATAATGCTGAAACCTGTCCAATAAACAAGATATTTCCATAACTGGAACAGAGGCCTCCTATTAAACGCTATTTAAAGGGATACTGTCATGGGAAAAAACATTTTTTTTCAAAATGAATTGGTTAATAGTGCTGCTCCAGCAGAATTTTGCACTGAAATCCATTTCTCAAAAGAGCAAACAGATTTTTATATATTCAGTTTTGAAATCTGACATGGGACTAGACATATTGTCAATTTCCCAGCTGCCCCAACTCATGTGACTTGTGCGCTGATAAACATCAATCACTCTTTACTGCTGTACTGCAAGTTGGAGTGATATCACCCCCTCCCTTTTTCCCCCCAGCAGCCAAACAAAAGAACAATGGGAAGGTAACCAGATAGCAGCTCCCTAACACAAGATAACAGCTGCTTGGTAGATCTAAGAACAACACTCAATAGTAAAAACCCATGTCCCACTGAGACACATTCAGTTACATTGAGAAGGAAAAACAGCAGCCTGCCAGAAAGCATTTCTCTCCTAAAGTGCAGGCACAAGTCACATGACCAGGGGCAGCTGGGAAATTGACAAAATGTCTAGCCCCATGTCAGATTTCAAAATTGAATATAAGAAAAACAGTTTGCTCTTTTGAGAAATGGATTTCAGTGCAGAATTCTGCTGGAGCAGCACTATTAACTGATGCATTTTGAAAAAAACCTGTTTTCCGATGACAGGATCCCTTTAATCAAAGTCTAGGGTAGTTTGCATTTCAACTTTTAATATGATGTAGACCGTGATATTCGGAGACAATTTGCATTTGACCTTCATTTATTCATTTATTTATTTTATTTATATTTTAGTTCAGTAGCTCGCCCATCTCGAATTTCTGATGGCTAGGATCCAGTTTCCACTAGCAACCAGACAGCGGATTAAATGAAAGACTGGAAAACAAATAGGAGAGGCTTGAATAGAAGCATAAGAAATTAAGGGGAACCTGACACCCTAAGAAATAATTATTTTCTTTCATGTTAATCAAGCAAAATAAACTTTATTTATGCAATATAAATTATTTACATTTTGTTCACTGCAGTATTCAAAATTACAGCAAAGCAGGCAGGAGCCATTTTGGGACATCGTTATTGAGAAAAATTCTATTACCCCCAAAATTTTGTGTATGAGTCTGAATGGGAAACGAATCTAGAAAGTGCTGAATGGAAAATGAAAGTAATTGGCTGCCCTGCCTATATGCCTGAGTCATAAAGATGGGGCAGGCAATACATGATTGACAGCTATGATTTTTAAATACTGTACATTTATAACATATGGATGTTGAGATAAAAATAATTATTTTGGTTTCATGTTAATTTGCAAAGGATCTTTATCATACAGCTTTTTATGCATGGGTGACAGATCCCCTTTAATTGTACCTCCCTGACCAATGAAAATGTGGCTAAGAATTGGATATATTTTTAAAGGTGACATACCCATTTATCAAAAGAGTCAGGATAGTATCCCTTTAAATGATTTTATGTTGCTTTAACTTTATTTATTCCTTTTATATTCTCTTGAGTTCCAGAGGAAATAATTTGGATCAGAGTTCGGTGAAAAATCCTTTGAAAGTCGCGGAGAGAATTGTGAAAGAGGTTCACTTGAGTATTGTGAGAGGGTAAGTTTCCTTTGTTATTTTGTAGGACCTCATAAAACAAGCCAGAGCTGGTACACACAAGGGTAACTCCTATGCTCATAGCCTAATAACAACTAGATAACAACTGTCTGTGTCCCCATGGAGCTTATAATCTAAGGTCACACTAGGGTCAACTTTATCAAGAGGCAAAAACCTGCCTGTATGTTTTTGAAGTTTGTGTATGGGGGGCGGGGAAACCAGGAAGACACAGGAGCAACACACTTAGGGGCAGATTTACTAAGCTCCAGTGAATGGTTCAAATTTCAAAAATTCAAATTTCGAAGTAAATTTTTGGGTTCTTCGACCATCGAATAGGCTATATTCGACCATTCGACTTTGTTTCGAACGATTCAAAGTAAAAATCGTTCGACTATTCGACCATTCGATAATCAAAGTACTGTCTCTTTAAAAAAAACTTCGACTTCATACTTCGCCAAATTAAAGCTACAGAAGTGCAATGTTAGCCTATGGGGACCTTCCAAAGTACTTTTCTACATTTTTTTTTTGGTTGAATAGAAATACTTCACCTCGATCGAACGATAAAAAAATTCGAATTTCGAGCTATTTTTGTGTATTTCGACTAGGGAATAGTCCAAATTCGATTCGAATTTGAAAAAAACTCGAAAATTTTAATATCGAAATTTATTGTGTACTGTCTCTTCAAAACTTCAACTTCGACCATTTGCCATCTAAAACCTTTCCGAATTGCTGTTTTAGCCTATGGGGGACTGCCTAGAATCTGTTTGGAGTCAATTGGTGGACTTTTAAAATTCAAACTTTTTTTTTTTTTAAATACTTTGAATCAAATTAGATCGAATTAGATCTTACTTCAGTTCGAATGATCTAATACAGCCTATTCACCCGCAAACGTAGATTTTTTAAATAAATTTCAGTTGGTCTTTTTTTATTCGCATTTCGATGTTATGGAAGTTCAAAAAACCTCCCATTACTTTGACCTTTGATAAATCTGCCCCTAACTGGTTACATATAGTAAAACCAGTGACTAGTGCAGCTTCCCCCAGTAGGGACGTTGGTCCTGCTCACATTGGAATATTTAACATTAAATACAAATGAGACACTACTCCGTTCTCTTTTCGGATTGATTGAACTTTGCTCTTATCTACGGAAATGCAGCCTTTTGCAGAAGTATTTAGCAATTTTCTGACAGGCATCATGGTCTGGCTAACAGATAAATTTTCATCCAAGCTCCAGTTTATTAGCAGACATAAACAAACTGAAATTAGGCAAAACAATATGAGACTGACCCAGGTACAATGTTGGAATTGGTCAGATGAGGCCAACAGGGAGCTTTAGCCTTCTAGGTGGGATTCTTCAGCTCCGATACCATCACAGACCTTGGGGGTTATCTATAGTGATGGACAAATTTGTCCCTTTTCGATTCACCAAAAAATTAGCGAATTTCCCGCAAAATTTGCGAAACATTAAAAAAATTTCAAAACACGAATTTTGACTCCTGCATCAATTCTGACCCTTGCATCAATTTTGGCGCTGGCGTTAATGTCAATGGGCATCCGTACAATGTTGACACGTGGCGGTTTTGTCGCGATTGACTTTTCCGGCGCGCGTCCAAAATATTTTTTCTGCTGCAGTTTTGCAAATTTATTCGCCAGCGGCGAAATGTGGAAATTGCAGTGAAGATGCGCCTGACAAATTTATTCGCCAATCACTAGTTATTTATCAAAGGTCAAATTTTAGAGTAATGTGCATTTTTAAAAACTCTAATAAATGTAATTATATTCACAATTCGAATGGTATGTTATTTATGAAAAAATGAGAAACGTCTTAAATTCAATCGAATAATCCCGGCCAAAAAATCTAATCAAATTCCAAAAAAACCACGACTTTTGCTTGTCAAATTTTTTTTCTCCCATTGGAGTCTATGGAGCGTAATTTTCAAAGCAAAACTTGGCAAAAATTTGGCTCATTACTAATATTAACTCTGCCATTGACTTCTACATTAGCTCGGCAGGTTTTAGGTGGAGAATAGTCAAATTAGAACTGTTTCCAGGGGCAAGAGTTCAAATTCGAGTTGGTGGTTTTAAATTAAAATTTGTTAGTTTTGACCAAGAAAAAAATGTGAAAATTGGAATTTGAATTTACAACCTTAGTAAATCTGCCCCCTTGTGTATGCCATCAATTTAATAGGGTTAATATTATCCTTTTATGGTACACTAGTAGTGATGGGTGAATTTATTTGGCAGGTGCAAATTTCGCGAAGATTAACGGATACCCATTGACTTTAATGGGCGCCGGCATCAACTTTGGAGTCAGTGCCCATTTTGACGGGCGTCAAAATCCGTGTTTCGTGAATTTTTTGCCTGTTTTGCGTATTTCACAAAGCTAAGCACCAAGGAGTTCCATGGCCATATATAGGCCGATGTTTCACTAAAGGTCATGTAACCACAAGTTGACATCTGATAGCCTTGTATTTTACAACAGGTGATATATAAAATGTTTCAGTGAGTTGTGTGACATAAATGACATCACTAAGCACCAATTATATCTAATGACATCACTAAGCACCGTTCTAGGATATAACTGGATATTTACTGGATATTCATAGCTCTTGTGTATTATATTTCTGTTTTCCACTGTGTTTAATGACGTCAACAGTTAGCATACAATTGTCATCAGGGTCGGACTGGAGCATTGAGAGCCCTCCTGGCAATCACCGGGGCCCCCTCCCGACTTTTAAACTACTGTATGCCCCTCCCTCCGCGTGCAGAGTGAACAGCTTCACACTAATCAGGATCTATTATTCGGAAACCCGTTATACAGAAATCTCTGAATTATGGAAATAATCCCTCTTTTTAAAAAAACTATTTCCTTTTTCTGTGTAATAATAAAACAGGAGCTTGTACTTGACCCCAACTAAAATATAATTAATCCTTATTGGAAGCAAAACCAGCCTATTGGGTTTATTTAATGTTGACATGATTTTCTAGTAGACGTAAAGTATGAAGGTCCAAACTGCGGAAAGGTCTACCCTCAGGTCTCGATGTCCTTCCAGGTTTGGAAGGTTGATTTTTTTTTTTTTACAAATATATTTTGCCTTTTTTTTTTTTACAATTTTTTTTTTTGTGGTGGTGTTTATTTGTTTATGGGGCCCACCGTGTATCAGGAAATGTCCTTAATCTACAGTGGCGTGCTGCATAACTTTGCTGGTGGAGCACTGCTTGACATTGCTTGTGGCACGCTTCGTCCAATCAGGCCCCACAGTAGTATGAGTAGTGCTAGCACTAGCAGGGGCTTCTCATGGGGGAACTGTCTTGAAGGAAGTGCGGACAGTTTGAACCACTGATCCATGAGCAGGCATGGGCTGTGTGTTACCAATACTCACGTGTGCTGCTAGAGGAGCATTGGCCACAGAGGGGCAGAATTTGGGATCCCTTTTCTCTAAATTCTACTCCATCACAGTTCCACCGGAGACCAAGGGAATGTCGGGTGAGTGCATTCTATAGTGCTATTCAGTCTTCCTGGGGCAAAGAACTTGCAATTAAGTAGGGGGAACTATTAAATTCGTTGATTATAGCGCATCACATCCCTTTGCCATCCTGCTGTTATGGGTTCTGTGGGGTATTTATACATGGAATTGCACTGTGCCATCCTACTATCAATTCTGTGGGCATTTATACATGGAATTTCCCCTATGCCATCCTGCAATGGGTTTTGAGGGGTATGTATACATGGAATTGCACTGTGCCATCCTACTATGAATTCTGTGTGTATTTATACATGGAATTGCACCTGTACAATCCTACTATGAATGCTGGGGTTTTTATACATCGAATTGCCACGTTGCCATCCTACCATGAATTCTGGGTGTATTTATACATGGAATTACACCTGTGCCATCCTACTATGAATTCTGGGGGTTTTATACATCGAATTGCCATGGTGCAATCCTGCCATGAATTCTGGGGGTATTTATACATGGAATTACCACCGTGCCAACTTGATATAAGTTCTGGGGGTATTTATACATTGTAAATTGCTCTCTATGTAAGTATTTGGTGTACCAGTGCCCTTTGCTTCTTATAATGTTCTTTATAATGCTTGTGGTGCCTTCTTTTTGTGTGATTGGGAGATCAGTACCTACTGCTCCTTTGTATGTCTTGAGTACTTCACAGTCTCTGAATATAATGTTATTTAGGTTACTGAATCCTTTTCCCCCTTTTCCCCATAATGTGCTTGTAGTGCAGCATTCACAGCTCTCAGCTAAAATTGCACATATGGTGTTAATACCCCCTTCCTGCAGTGCAAGATGTTAAGCAAATTTAGCCCCCAATGCTATGGTTTGATTTTCCTGAAAATTCAGTAAAAGTGGGTGGAGTCCAAAAGGGGGCCCATAAAAACCTAGAGTTTGTTCTGATCCCGCCATGTATCTATGAATTAATCTGGTAATGCATTGCATTCAAATGAGAAAGATAATGTGTTTTTATGCCTATGGAAATTATGAAATAATAAAGATATTTCCAGGGGTGGGTTGCATTTTAGATGTGGAACATAAATAACGCTTCTTATATGTCTCTAATCACTAAGTATGGCTGCCAGACTAATGGGCACGTAAGTAAATTATAGAGGCCAAAAGCAGTGCCCCACAGAACCATAAAATGAGAGTCAGCGGAGGTTTCTCTTCTAACCCTGCTACTGTTTTCTCAAACATTCATAAAAACCTGATCATTAGAATTTTCCTTCACTTGAGAGACGTGCCCTTGTTAGTGAGGCTGCCGCTGAGCATCTTCCATAAGTCATCTTATTTTTTTTTAATTTCATTAAATCTCCCCCACCCCCGGTATATCATCATTTCTGCTGAAAATCAGTATTTATTAGTCCAAGTGGACAGTGCCCGCACAAGTAAACCTGGATGATGATACGGGCATTGTATCTAGATCCTCTATTTATTCATTATTTATTAGGCTGTTGAACAATATCTTGTCTAAAAAATATCCTTTGGTGCCTAATACTTGCCCTTGATGTACAATCTCAATTATAAAACACAGGAGCTGGCAATTTGTACCCTTGCTTAAACAGCACGCTGGCAAATTATCCGCCGCGTGAATTGAATAAGGCCATTTATCTTCATGTTGTCATTTTAATGCAATAATGCACACATTCATGGCTCTCCTTGCCTTGAGAGGATGGCTGTGCTGATGACATGGGATCATCCTTTCATGTTAAGGGGATTTAAGTTGGAATGCCTGCGCAAGAAATGACTTTTTCCGGTAATGGGAGACAAGATATGAAATATCAACAGTGTAATAATAGCAGGAATCCAACAGGCAAATTTTGTGTATTAAATTTTACACCAGAAAAGACCTATTTACTGTATAAAGATGCCATTAACCCTGAGTTCTGTCTCTGTAATTAAATATACAAGTATTGGATCCGTAATCCAGAAACTCGCTATCCAGATTAAAGGAAGGCTATCTCCCATAGACTACATTTAGTTAGTGATTGGCGAATTTGTCCCGTTTTGATTTGCCATAAAATTCACGAATTTCGCTTGAAATTCGCGAAACGGGCGAAAAATTTGTGAAACAAAAATTTTGCCATTGGGGTCTATTCATGGGCATCAAAATTGACGCCGGCAACAATTCTGATGCCGGTGACATTTGTTGCACATTAAAGTCAATGGGCGTCCGTTAATTCTCTGTCAACAATTCCGACATCGGAATTATCGCTAGTGAATTTATTGCGGCAATTTCTCAAATTTATTCGCTGGCGCGAAACATGCGGATTTGCCGCAAATCTGCGCCTGACGAATAAATTTGCCCATCACTACATTTAGACAAATATTTCAAATTTTACAAAAATTATTTCCTTTTTCTCCATAATAATAAATCAGTGACTTGTACTTGAACTAAACTAAGATATAATTATCCATTATAGGTGGTCCTATTAGGGTTATTTCATGTTTAAATGATTTTTAGAAGACTTATGGTATGAAGTTCCAAATTACAGAAAGAAAACCCCAGATCCAGAGCATTCTGCAAAACAGGTCCTGTAACTGTATACATAAAAGCTGAGGGTGTGAATTATGGAAGAATTAATGTCAAATTAAAACATGCCACTGGACTTGCCAATGTTAGGAAAAAGCTAAAGCTGGAGATTTGCTATGTTGTAAAGAGATCATAACACCATAACTAGACCAATACCAATACTATGGAAGGCCGGTAGCACCTTTGTAAAAACTCAAGAAAAGAAACCATTGAAAAATAGGCATCAATTGACTTTATGATTTTTATTATTATTATTTTTATATTTAAACTCAAATTTTTCTAGTTGAGTTTTGAAGGGGAAAAAAAATTTAGAGGAAAAAACCCATTCCTTTTTCAAGATTTATTATAAACTGATCATTCGAATCCAAGAATACTTCAGCTAAAACCTGTCAATCATTTATCAATGGCAGGTGGTCCCTTTAACCTTTGGAACATGTTTTATATTGTCATGGTTCCTGGGGCTGTTTGGACTTGTTTTCATTCAAATCTTAGTCATTCGAGTTTTTCAGGCGACAGCTTGAAAAAGTTGAGTTTTCGTAGCATCCAATTGAAAAAGTTGCACAATTCGAATTGACACTAGGGGGCACATTTACCTAGGGTCGAATATCGAGGGTTAATTAACCCTCGATATTCGACCGTCGAAGTAAAATCCATCGACTTTGAATATCGAAGGATTTACCGCTATTCCTACGATCGAAAGATCGAAGGAATAATCATTCGATCGAATGATTAAATCCTTCGAATCAAACGATTCAAAGTTTTTTAATCAATCAATCGAAGGATATTCCTTCGATCAGGAAATTGTTAGGAAGCCTATGGGCCCATAGGCTAACATTTGCCTCGGCAGGTTTTAGGTGGCAAACTAGGGGGTCAAAGTAGTTTTTAAATAGACAGTACTTCAACAATCAAATGGTCGAATACTTTGAATTGTTTGATTCGAAGTCGAAGGTCGTAGTCGAAGGTCGAAGTAGCCCATTCGATGGTCGAAGTAGCCATATTCGACCATTCTAAATTCAAACTTTTTTTTCTTCACTCAAATTAGTAAATGGGCCCCTAGATTTTTTGTAATTTTTTTGCATCAGTTTTTTCGAGACAAACGATTGATAAATAAAGGGGATTCAGGTTTGGGAGTTGCTTTGAGTTTTTTTTTTTGATATGGTGCGAAAAAGTCGAGTTTTAGTGACTAACCACCAAGTAAGGAAAGACTAATATCTGTTCTTTATATCACTTAATAAAGAATTACAGTTTTTTTAGAGTAGGTGTAAGTAGCAGTAAAAAACAGGGGTATGGCATTTATTCTTAATATGTAAAATGTATATTGAAGTTTTCCCTTGGTCTTGTTGTGTGACGTAGCTTACAGTGCTTGACTATTTGGGTACCGTATGGCATGCTCAAATGAAGCACATGGCACTGTTAGTTAAACCATTCTTCTTTGTGCATTTGTGAGATCCTGAGACTTAGCAGAGAACATGTAACACCTTTATTTTTCACATCTGCTATACAGAGTGCCCTCAGATTATCTCCATTTGTAAAATCCTTCCCTGAGGGATGCCGTGTAATCGTTCAATTTTTACATTAAATGAACTGTTTGCAGGATTCAATGAGACCAGATAGCAGGAATATGAAGAACAATGGAAGGAAATGTGACCCTTGGAACATGCCGAGATCAAATATTTGGTGTAATTCAGTGTTGTGGGCCATTTTCAGTATTCAGGGTGGAGCTCAGATTGTAGAATTTTCAATGAAAGATATTATAACAAATAAAAAAACAAACAAATACAAAAAGTATTGTAGAAGTGATACCTATATTGACTAACAATAAAAATAGATTGCAAGCTTTCGGAGCACAAAGGCCCCTTTGTCAGGCAAAATGAAAGTTAGAAAGGCACAGCATATATTCTGTTAGATCAGTGAAAGGTATTCATGGGCAATAAATTAAGAAGTTACAGATAGATCGTGATCAAATGTGGAGATAATACAATGAATTAGGGTGGGCTGTAAATAGTCCAGGAGTCTGGATTCAGTCAGGTCTAGTGATGGGCGAATTTGAAACGGTGAAAAATTCGCAAAACGGCACAGACGTCTCGTTTTTGACACCGGCGTCCGTTTCTGACGTCGGCACCCGTTTTTTCGATGCCGGCGTCCGTTTTTTTCTGAAATTTTTTTGACGGCGGTGAATCACATAAATTTGCCGCGAATTCGCGCCTGGCGAATAAATTCGCCCATCACTAGTCAGGTCACATAGTGTGACATGAAACCTGACCCTAAATTAAGTCCCTATCTTAATGTGTTAAGTAACTCCATAGATTTGAATTCATAAATCTTCCTTTCCTGTTCAGTTTTAAAGTTCCCTTTTAGAATCAAGAGCTGCACGTCCTGAAGACTGTGATTTAGACTGCAGAGGTGTTGCCCCACTGGTGTATCACATGATTTGGTGTTGATTTTATGTCTGTGATGGTTCATCCTTGTGCGCAATTTTTGTCCTGTTTCACCAATGTATCTGCCTCCTGTAGAGCACAAAGTACATGTAATCATGGATACCACATTGGATGAAGCACACGAATAATGGTCCAGAATGGTGTAGACTTTTTGTGTATTCGGAATAGCAACTTGATCTTTGCACAGGATGTATTTGCAGGTTTCACATCTATTACTGTTGCAGGAAATGTACCTGCTTTAGTTGTTTTAGGAAGAGACTTCTGACAATCATTTTCCTCAGATTAGGTGGTTGTCTATGAGACAAGAGAGGTAGTTCCGGGAATACTTGTTTTAGTCGGGTATCTGTATGGAGCATGGGTTGCAGGTCTCTGGCTATTTTTCTAATAATGTTCAGTTGTGGGTTGGAGGTAACTACAATAGGTACCCTGTTGTTTTCTGTCTTTTCTTTGTAATCCAAGAGTGTGTCTCTGGGTATTTGAGTTGCTCCATGGATTTGATCATCAATAACTTGCGGATGGGATCACTGATTAACAAAAGTTTTCTGTAAGGAATGGAGATGTTTATTTCTGTCATCAAGGTTTGAGCAATTCTGGTATCTCAGAGCCTGGCTAAACACAATTGATTTTTTTATGTGACGAGGATGAAAACTGTCCCACATAAGATATGCAGGACGGCCTGTTGGTTTTTGGTATAGGGATGTTTGTATGGTTCCATTTTTGATGTAGATGATTGTATCCAAGAAGTTGATGTGTGAGTAAGAGTGGTTAAGGGTAAGGTTGATGGTGGGGTTGAATTGGTTAAAAACTTTGGTGGAATGTTAATAGTTCTTTTTCTGATGCTGTCCATATGATAAGTATGTCATCTATACCATAAATAGGTTAATGGCCTGGTGTTGCAGGAAGCCAGGAAATTTTCCTCTAACTGGGCCATAAACAGATTGTCATACTGAGGTGCCATTTTGCTTCCCATAGCACTTCCCATCAGTTGGCGGTATATGGCATCCCTTAATGAGAAGTAGTTATGTGTCAGTATAAATCTGATCAGTTGTAGAGTTGGTACTGTGGGCATATGTTTTTTTTTCTAGGAAGTGCTGGCAGGCTGCAATACCATCTTCATGTGGGATGTTGGTATACAGAGACTCCACATCCATGGTAGCTAGGATGGTGCCCTCTGGAAGTGGACCTTATATTGTCCAGTTTGTTTCAAAGGTCAGTGGTGTCTTGTGGTGTTTTTCTTGCAATTAGCATCAGGATGTTTTTTACCCAGCCATATATGCCCTCAGTTAATGTTCCAATGCCAGAGATGATGGGTCGCCCTGGGTTTCCTTCCTTATGTACAGTATTTTTGGTAACATGTAAAAGGTACAAAAAGATATTGGGGGCCTTAGAAGAGAAGGAAGGCTATGAAGTAATTTTATTGCCAATAGATTAGCTGCAATAGTGCAAGCTAGAATGCTATATTTATTATGTAGAATGTTTTACTATACCTGAGTAAAAAGCTCTAGATTGCAGCTACAGTATTAGCTTGGTGTGACATCACTTCCTGCCTGAGTCTCTCCCTGCTCACTCATGGCTCTGGGCTCAGATTACAGCAGAGAAGGGGGGGAAGAGGAACAAACTGAGCATGCTCAAGCCCCAGCCCTGGAGGTTTAAGCTGAAAACAGGAAGTCTGATACAGAAGCCCATGAGTACACAATAGAAGGAAAGAAATGCTGTGTTTTATTTTGACAGAGAACTCAGAGCAGCATTACTTTGAGGGTTTACTGGTATGTTGAATTGGAACTTTCTGATAATGCTTACTTAGTTTTAACCTTTCCTTCTCCTTTAAAAAAAATAGAAAGTCAGTTGTTGCCTAATAAATGTTCTAAATTGAATCTCTCTCCCCAAGCCTGCTCAGATCTAATGTTTCCAAATCAAACATTACATTTAGCTTGTAATTGGTTAACATGAAATTTTATACTTTCCACGTCAGTGTCTTCTTCCCAGCATTTGAAGTACACACCATCGAAATGTCATTGTGTGAATTACAGTATATGGAGGCAGCTGAAATTTCATACTCACCTTTATTTGTTGTCTGTCTCATGTTTTGCCTCATTAAAATGGAGATTATTATGTACTTTTAGGCTATTGACAAATTGCTTGGCTAGCAAACAGTACCTCCCACAGAGAGAATAAGGGGCTTCTCAACAAAACATTTTACTGCACTTCAACTAAACTCACTGCATTGATTGGAGTGCACAACGTCAGCCACATAAGGCTTGTGAGTCTACTAACAGTAATACTATATTGTAAGGCCAGTGGCACTTCATGTACAACACATTTCTAGTGATGGGCGAATAAATTCAGCAGGTTCGAATTCGCTGCAAATTTACATGTTTTGCGACTGCCGCAAAAAAATCTGCTTAGTCAAAAAATGTGGGTGCGCGTCAGAAAAGTCGCGTGCATAAACATTGTCGCGCATCAAAATTATTTGTACGCCCATTGACTTTAATGCATTTGGCCAAAATAGGTGCGTGTATAACAATTGTCAGTGGCGTCGAAATTGATTTTCGTCAAAATAATTTTGACGTCCATTGACTTCCAAGTGTTTCGCAGCCGTTTTGTGAATTTTGCGGGAAATTCGCAAATTTTTCAATGAAGCAAAGTCGCCCATCACTACACATTTCATCTTGTGTATTTGAATGATGGACCTGATAGTAATTGCATATATATATATATATATATATATATATATATATATATATATATATATATATATATATTTGTACAAAAATAGAGTGGAGCACTCAACCGGTCCGCGACTTAGTCCATTTGCATGGACAAATCATATATATAACAAAAAAGTCCAGACCAATTCAAGGTTAATGAAAAATTTGTATTTTGTATTTGTAACCAATGTTCGAGCGTTATACGTACTAATGTCTTCACACACCCACATTCAGGAAAGCAATTCGATATTCGTGGTCACTACACATGTGACTCAGGATACGTGATATATATGATCAAGTGTCCGTGTGGGCTGGCATACATAGTGGAAACGATACAACCGATCAGAGACCGAATAAGTCAACATAAATCTACGCTTAGGAAGGAAGTGGTTAAATTACCAGTTCCAGCTCATTTCAAATTGGCGAGACATACTGCTGCATCCCTCAGATTTCTTGTACTGGAGTCTGTTGCCCCCCCACGACGGGGGGGCAACAGACTCCTACAACTCCAAAAGAAAGAGAAATTTTGGATCCACACATTACAGACGCTGCATCCAAAAGGGCTTAACAAAGAATATGATCTTTATGCATTTATTTAAATGGTGTATGAGTAAGACAGGATTGAACTATGAGAATTAGACACACTGTGCATAATGACTGAAATTATGTGACACATATGTGATATTGATATAATGCAATTGGAGTGAAACTATTGTGCAACTAGTTATGTGTGTTAAACAGTTAATACCATGTAAGAAGTAGGTGTGTCTAATGTTATGGGACAGGTTAAATAGGATATGATCATTGTGAGAAATAATGCTTGACAAAGGGGCGGGAGCTCCGAAACGTTGCATGTTTGCAAGACTACTTGTAAAAAAATACAAATTTTTCATTTACCTTGAATTGGTCTGGACTTTTTATATATATATATATATATATATATATATATATATATATATATATATATGCCACAAGTAATGTCGTCATTTCCTGAAACAAGAAATTTAAGGGATGGATCATACCAAACCTATTGCATTTTAGCATCTCGGCAAGATTACAATGTAAAGTAGACCTAGATTCGCTGCGATACTTCTAGTAGGTGGTCAATGATAAAACATGACTATAACAATCAGTGGGGATGACGCTAGTGGGCTCACAGGTGCTCGGGCAGTACTTGAGGATGGGAACAGGACTTGCCGTGCAGTGAAAAAAGTCTAGAAAGTCTGAATGAAGTACTAGGGATCTGGCAGGTCATAGTCAACAATTCCGGGTTCAGGGCTTAGAGCACAGGTTCAAATACAGGCCAAGGTTGGGGCAGGTGGACGTCACTCGGAGTCTGAGACAAGCCGGGTCAGAACAACTAATGGGAAGCAGCAAGTACAGCGCTGGGTAACTCGGATGGTGCCAAGACGACCTATCCATGTGTTTCAGGCTTCAGTGTTCATTTAAAGGCCAGGCATCAAGATTGATAGACGCTCAGAATTTAGGGGGCAGATTTATTAAAGGAAAACTATATCCCTAAAATGAATACTTAAGCAACAGAGAGTTTATATCATATTAAGTGGCATATTAAAGAATCTTACCAAACTGGAATATATATTTAAGTAAATATTGCCCTTTTACATCTCTTGCCTTGAGTCACCATTTTGTGCTGCCTCAGAGATCACCTGACCAGAAATACTGCAGCTCTAACTGTAACAGGAAGAAGTGTGGAAGCAAAAGACAGAACTGTGTCTGTAAAAAGGCTCATGTGACCTAACATATTTGGTATGTTTGTATGCACCGAGAATCGTATGGCCCTTATTTTTTTAAAATGGCAATTTTCTATTTATGATTACCCAATAGCACATACTACTAGAAAAGTATATTAGTATGAAAATGGTTTATTTACATGAAGCAGGGTTTTACATATGAGCTGTTTTATGCGATATCTTTTATAGGGACCTACAATGTTTGGGGGTATAGTTTTCCTTTAAGGGTCGAATTGAAAAATCGAATTCGAATAGTGGCACTGTACCCTCTTTGTTCAATGATTTAGGCTTGTGCTGAGCATACCTTTGCCTGATTTAGTTTATCATAAAATGTACTTGAAAATCTTATTTCTTGATCTAAAGAACAACTGAATTATGTTTCCAACTGACCCGGTTTTGTAAGGCAGTTAAAGGAGAAGGAAAGGTTAAAACTTAAAAAGTAAGCCTTATAAGAAAGGTCCATCTAAATATACCAGTAAACCCCCCAAGTAATGTTGCTCTGAGTCCCCTGTCAAAAGAAACACAGCATTTCTTTCCTTCTATTGTGTACTCATGGGCTTCTGTATCAGACTTCCTGCCTTCAGCATAAACCTCATTGCCCCGGGCAAGAGCATGCTCAGTTTGCTCCTCTTCCCCACCCCCTCCCTTCTCTACTGTAATCTGAGCCCAGAGCAGGGAGAGACTCAGGCAGGAAGTGATGTCACACCACATTAATACTGCAGCTCCTATTCTAAACAAACAGAGAGTTTCTAGAGCTTTTTACTCAGGTATGGTAAAACATTCTACAGAATAAATATAGCATTCTAGCTTGCACTATTGCAGCAAATCTATTGGCAATAAAATGCCTCCGTAGCTGTCCATAGATAAACCACCTGCACATAGGGCCCGGGCACATGGGGCAAGCCGTTTGTATTTATATACCCACTTCTGACCCGCCCATCATGGACATCAGCAAAGGGGGTTGGATGAAGCAGCCATGAGTACATCAATACCGTATGCTGGAGGCGGAAGCATAATGAAATGGTGGGTACAGGCATGATGGGTTGAGGGCAGAGTTGGGCCTGGACCCCTGCTCAGGACCTGCAAAGGATGTATCTGGGCCCTGCAGGTTTTTAACCAGGTAGTACATTACAAGTATGAGATCCGTTATCCGAAGACCTGTTATCTAGAAAGCTCCAAATTGAGGAAAGGCTGTCTCCCATTATAATCAAATATTTAACATTTTTAAAATTGCTTTCCTTTTTCTCTGTAATAATAAAACAGTAGCTTGTACTTGATCCCAACTAACATATAATTAATCCTTATTGGAAGGAAAAACAATCCTATTGGGTTTATTTTATTATTTTCTAGTAGACTTAAGGGACGAAGATCCAAATTACAGAAAGACCCATTATCTGAAAAGCCCAGGTCCTGAACATTATGGATAAAAGGTCCCATAGCTGTACTTGTTCCTTTCCAGTAAGCCCTGTCTTTGGGAATGTGTGGCAGATACAGTGCATCCTGTGCCAATTCTTATTCTTTTTATTTACTAATAATACAATATTTTTATATTTCTCTGTAAATAGAATATCAGTGACTTATGGTAAATGGTTCATCATACTTTTTATTCTTTTAGAAACGGCCAGACTTTCCCTAATATTCCCTCAGTGGGCATAGTTGTATAAAAATATTACACACAATAACACACTGAACAAAGCTTGCTTTCCACGCTGCCGTGATTATTTTATAACAATGCAGTTTGCTGTAGATGTGTAGATTGATATTAGAGCCCCTTTCCTGTTAAAGCCAATTGAGCCGACAGTTGGGGGCAGATTTACTATGGGTCGAATATCGAGGGTTAATTAACCCTCGATATTCGACTAGGAATTTAAATCCTTCGAATTCGAATATCGAATTCGAAGGATTTAGTGCAGGAAATACGATCGATCGATCGAAGGATTATTCATTCGATCGAACGATTAAATCCTTCGAATCGAACGATTCGAAGGATTTTAATCCAACGATCGAATGAATATCTTTCGATCAAAAAAACTTGGGCAAGCCTATGGGGACCTTCCCCATAGGCTAACATTGTGTTTGGTAGCTTTTATCTGCCGAACTAGGGGGTCGAAGTTTTTTTTAAAGAGACAGTACTTCGACTATCGAATGGTCAAATAGTCCAACGATTTTTAGTTCGAATCGTTCGATAGTCGTAGTCGAAGGTCGAAGTAGCCCATTCGATGGTCGAAGTAGCCCAAAAAAAACTTCGAAATTCTAAGTTTTTTTAATTTGAACCCTTCACTCGAATTTAGTAAATCTGCCCCTCAGTGAATGTCACCGGGGAAAAGACGGGGCAGCCTGTATTCTCTGTGATGTATCTGCCTCGATTAGTCTCAGATAGGAAAATGTAATGTATCTATAAAGAAATTGTTGTAAGGGTACATAGAATGATAGTTTCCCGTTAAAGCATTCAGTAATGTAATTACGGAGGGCAGAAGAAATATCCACTACGGATCCAAGGAATTAATGGCAAAGGACTGTGCTGTTTTTAGTTCTAGCGCTCAACATTGGTTACAAATAATAACCTTGAACGTGTCGATAGTATACAGCTCATCTACAAAGCATATATCTAGTAATACACTTTTTTTCGCGGCTGATTACATTCTTCATGTTTGCCTGTTGCTGTTTTTTATTTTATTTTTTTTTACTTTTTTGTTTCTCTACTTAAATTTTTCACTAATTCTGTTCTACTCTTGTATATGTATTAGTTTCTTTGCAACGTGATCCACCCTTTAAGTGGTGTAATGTATAAAAGAAGAGCCAGGAGCAACAAATAAGTGGGTCATCTAAACACGTGGATGGTCCAAAATGATGTTGTTACGTAGCTAAATTGATTCTCTCTGTGGCCTACATAGAACACAAACCCCCAAATGTATTATTTGGCGTTATCGCAGCACGCATTCGCACTTTTGCGAGTATATTTGCGCTAAGCGGAATGCAATATTTTTCGCACAGATATATACATAAGCGCAAAACAGTAGCAAACGCAAAAATAAGATGAGTCGCAATGAAAGATGTTTTCGCTGGAAAAAAAACGAATAACCATATACCTTTACCACATATAAAAAAAAATGCTGACATATATCTTTACCACATATAACTTGACCACATTTTTAAATTACATGAAGAATAGTGGAAAAACGTACGCAATGCGAACGGTGGAACTGCTCCACGAATATCTTTCTGCAAAAGTTGTACATACACCTTCTTCTCACAACACTGATAGCGAAGTCATGTGAACACAATTACATTGCGAATAACATTTGCACTGAACAGCGACTACAGACAAAAACCAAGCGCAATATAAGCAATTTGCGATAAGAAGTTTTATTACATTGATAGCGAAACAGCGCAATAGAGTGCAATAACAAAAGTTTGCAAAGTGGAGGGAAACGGCGGAAACAGTCGCAAATGTAGCAGAACAGTTGCAAAGCGAATTATTACATACCCACTCTCGCGGGCAAACTACTCGCAATTTGCTTTGCGAACAGTTTATGCGATTGTGCGTGATATTACATTCCCCCAAAATACTCTTAAATGAATTTTTCATATGGTCTTCTCTTATTCCAATTATTTTTACTGTCTTGGGGCTTCTCCAAACACAGACTTATATACTGGGTAATTTTTTGACAAATAACTGGCTACACCCACTCATTTTGCCTAGTATATGTATAAGACCTGTCATCCAGAATGCTAAGGACCTGGGGGTTTCCGGATAATGGATTTCCATACCTTAAGGGGGTTATTTATCAAAATCCAAATTTATCTCATTATTGTCTGAAAAATACTCTGATCAAATCCACACAGGTTATTTCCCCTTATTTATCAATACTGAAAATGTTGTGTGCAAGAAAAAAAACTAAAAACAATCGTGAAACTTTTTCCGGATTTTTACTCGAAATCCATGAAATCTTCAGATTTTTGCACGAAACCCAGAGCAGATCACGATATCTTTGGGACTTCTCCCATTGACTTATATACAATCGCGGGAGGTCTGAGATGCCGGATTTTCAGATTCAGACTTTTTCCATCCTTTGGGTATAATAAATCGAAAAAAATATGTTTTTTTTTCACTAAAAATTTGGATTTTATAGGGGAAAAAAACTAAAATTTCAATTTGAGTTTTTGCCATTCAGACTTTAATAAATAATGATTAATTATATCTTAGTCTGGATCAAGTACATTATTATGGAGAAAAAGGAAATCATTTTAAAAAATTTGGATAATTTAGATAAAATTGAGACTTTGGGAAACAACACTCAGAGCTGTAATTCAGAGCTTTCTGAATAATGGATTCCTGGATAACCTCTATTAGGCAGGGCAGTACTTACGTAGGTTTTGTTTCTGCTTCTATTGTTCAAAACCGTAAGCCAAAGGTGCACTGTGCATTTCTACCGCCAGCTCTCAAAAAGCCCCCTGTCCATCTACTGTATCACCACTGTATATGCTATTACGCCTAGTTAATAAATCTGGAGTGGAGACAAATGAAATGCTGAAGCCTAGTAAAAAGAATGCAAAATTGGGAGATGCTGCTTACATTATTGTTCTGGGTTGTTTAGGTTAATCAAATACAATTGTGCACCTGCTTTTTCCAACAACTCAACAGCTTCTCAATTCATTGGAGCTCAGGGATTTCCGAATCATTGTAGGACATTTTGCCTTTTGTTCTTCAGCCTTTGGTCATATATTTTGCTTATTTTAATAAGAAGTCCTGTAATTCTGACAAAAAAACAGTCCTCAATACCATGATCCTTCCACTACCCTACTTCACTGAAGACTACGATAAACCATATCTAGATCTCTGCTTAACACTAGCCTTCACGGGTGGTTCTCACAAAAGAAGGCCTTGCTCAGTATGAATGTTTTTATAGAAGGTAAGTGTAAGACAGATATTTTATGCCAATGGTCAAAGAAATATGTGTTGAGCAAATCTAAATCAAAGTAGATACCTCAAAATAACAATACAGTACCTATACTGAAATACAATGTCAGCATTATGCAGGGAGGCTGCTTTACATCAGCAGAGACTGTGCATCTTGTTAAAAAAGAATGAAAAAATAATGGCGCTAAACAACCAAATCACTGCAAACAATGTGTTTCATTCTTCAAATTGTGTTTTGGGAAAAAGTTACATTTTCAGCAAGACAGTGATCACAGACACAAGGCCAGAGTGACTCTGGAGTGACTCAAGAACACAACGGTGAATGTCCTACTACTTTTTTTAGGTTTTTTTATGGACTATCAGGAGCTGGACCTGGGTAGGGAGCAGCACTTGAACAGTCTGTACTGAGTTAGGAAGGGCAGTTGTGCAAGTGTCCCCAAAAATGTTTGTAAATGGGGTTTTCACATTTTGCAATTACCCGTTTGGCAGATCTTAAAGGGATACAAGTATTAAAGGATAATTTAAGGCCAGAAGAAGTCATGAGGCAGAGGCTATGAATACATTCATAGAGGAGTTTTTTTTTTTTATTTGTGACCCACTTAATTTTTTCCAGTCTACATATTTCGAAATTTTGCCTGATGAAAGAGCATTGACATTTTTCTAACTGCCAGAAAACGTAAAGTGATGGTAATTAAAGGGGGGCACTCACCAGACATAAAAAAATGTTTGATAATATCTCTTTTCAAATTAAACTTAAAACACAAATTATTTTTTTTTTTATTAAAGAATCCATAATTGCTTCTACAATGTTTCTATAACATCCTTCTACCCTGTTAATTGGCATCAAGATTCTTATTTACCAGATGACAACCATATGGGTTACTAGACCTCTTATCTGTGCAGTGTTGGGTGCTGTTGTGTGACTTTAGAGGAAGGCATCAAGCCAAATTACTTTTGTAAATGGAGAGGTCTCTGGTTGCTAACGTGTTAAACTAGACAGCAGCACCTACGATATCTTTAGCTGTGTCTTCTATGTGAGACAACACTACGTCAAAGGACATGGAACGAAGTGATAACAAATTCAGTGTCTCTGAACTCTCCCCATTAACCTCATTATTAGCTGGGTGTGATTTTTTAACCTTCAGAATATGTGTCCCAAACTTGCCCGTGCCAGAAGCACATAGTAAACCTAAGTGGTCTCAGAGTAGTACATTTGTGTTTATATGTGTCACATACAATCCAGGTCATTAGACTGCAAGCTCATGGGCCAGAGGTGCCTGATATATAGCATTTCTGTGGGTCAGAGGTGCCCAAAGTTTAGCATCCATTAAACTATGCTCAGGACTGAGGTTCTGTGGAACATGTAAGGCAGGACAGGTAGGAATTCCAACTATGTCCCTGGTGTCTACATTGATCCCCTGGCCACTGTTTAGAGATCAGGTTTAGGGCCGCCATCATAAATTGTGGGGTCCCGTACAATTTATGTATATGGGACCCCCATGAATACAAGCACGCATTGTTCAGCCACACCCCTTGTGCGTGTGCTACACAAATAATCAACTAGCAGTGGGTTTTGCTAGGGCAAAAGGTTTTAACTTGCTGGATGTTTTTTTTCCACCAAAGCTACTATGCTACTCCTCACCAATCATGGTACTCAAAAACAGGGGTGTAACTATAGAGGGAACAGGCCCTGCAACTGCTGGGACCCAGGAACTATGGGTGGTCCTGTGGAACTAGGGTTGCCACCTTTTACTGGCCCTACCTGCCGGTGATGTTGAGGGTGGGGACAGGCCAGAGAGGTAGCAGGGTTGTGGCATTTTGGGGGCGTGGTTATGATGTATTGGGCTTGGTTATGGCATTGCAGGGGCGGAGTCATATCGTTTAGCCTTGAAGGGACTGCAGCCCTTGGATTAGGTGAGAGGGGCAGATCTGAGGCTGGCCAGGGGTGGAACAAGAGGGATTACAAATTTACCAGCTAATACATTGATGGTAAATTTGTAATAAAAGCCTCAGTCTTGGCTGGTATTTTTTCGGGTAGGCCACAGAAATACCGGCCAGGTGGCAACCCTATGTGGAACTTATAGGGCCTGATAACTAGTCACTTCACAGCTCCGAAGTTCATTTAGGAGAAACTCCTACATGTTAACAGTTAACAGCTCCCAAAATAAACAGCTGATGTGACTCTATAATAAGTAGTTCATATGAATAGTTCCATTAATGAATGTGTTAATTAACAATCAGCTCATTGGGAGGGGGGCAGGGAAGTTTGGTCCAATTTTATACCCTGCAAATCTACCTCCTCCTGTCACATTGCTCTGCCTGACGTTGCTTGATACCCATTTTACATAAGTATCTTTAAGTAATGTAAGCTTTTGCATATGTTACAAAAATTACGTTTAGGGGTCCCAAAGATCTTCCTATATGGACCAATAATTAGTGGTAGCTCATATAAATAGCAAAAATAATTATTTAAATGGCTAATAAGTCAGTTTATTGGGGTCAGTGTAATTTATCTCAAAGGGGGGCTGTTACCCAGACATTAAAACATGAAAATCCAAATTATTTTTGTTATTAAAACATCAAAATTCACAAATTTCCAGTCAAATTTGTGAAACAATGAAAAATTTAAGAAATGCGGTTTCTGGCGACCCTATCAATTGGGCTATTGTTAATTTTGACACCGGCGATTAAGTCAATGGGCATCCGAATAATGTTGACGCATGACGGTTTTGACGCCGTTTTGCCAAATGTATTCGCCTGCATCGAAACGAGGAGATTTGCCATGAATTAGTGCCTGGCGAATTTATTCGCCCATCACTAGTTGAAACAATAGAATTCTACCTGTATCTGACGATTCAGCACCAACAATGGCCGATGTTTGGGTGCCTTCAAAGGCATCCGATCAAAACTTTCTGATCAGTCTGATCGACAAGCCGACCAATATCCAAGTCTTCTGCCGATAAGGTCGGCTCTTTTCCCACCATACACGTACTGAATATCTTACGATATTATCTGTGCGTCTATGGCCACCTTTAGACATAGGGACAGGGCAGGCAATAACTTTCACTTTCCATTCTGCACTTCCACTGCCTTCCTCCCCACATTCCTCTTCCCTCCTAACCATCTAACTGTGTAGCCAGTGCATTTAAAGGGGTATCAGGTTCCCAATTCTGTCACATAAACAAGATTTTGGTATGATGCAAAGCTTGTCTTAATAACAGTGTTTACAAAATGGCAGCTGCCTGCTTGATGTGATTGTGAATTCCAAGTCTAAATAAAAACTAATTTTAAATAATTTTTATAATGTAAGTGAAGTTAGTTTTGCTTGACTAACATCAGAAAATAGGATTTGAAATTATTTCGTAAGGTGACATGTCCCCTTTTAAGTTTGATAAATTCATTGTTGCTCAGTGGAGTTTGCCCCTCCCTATCCTTTTAGAAGGATATTTTTAATGTGCAATACCGGTTTTACTGTTCCTTTAAGCTTCACTGCTAAAGACCCAGGTCCCAAGCATTCTGGATAACAGGTCCCATACCTGTACATATGAAATTATGAGTGTTTCAGCAGTTCCAACAGAAGAGAAAAACTGAGAGCCAAAGATGACCCCATCCTAGTTGTTTGATGGAGGTGTTAACTGTATGTAAAATGTATAAATGAGAAAAGATAATATTTAGGTGGTATTGATATTAAACTATAGTCAAATATAGTTTAATATCAAGGCAAATGTCAAAACGAGCAAACGGGGCAAATAACTAGGGATGTAGCGAACGTCGGAAAAAAAGTTCGCGAACATATTCGCGAACTTGCGTCAAAAATGAGAACGGTTCGCGAACGTCGCAAACCCCATAGACTTCAATGAGAAGGCGAATTTTAAAAGCTAGAAAAGACATTTCTGGCCAGAAAAATGATTTTAAAGTTGTTTAAAGGGTGCAACGACCTGGACAGTGCCATGCCAGAGGGGGATCAAGGGCAAAAATGTTTCTAAAAAATCCATTGTTGACACAGCGCTGCGTTTTGTGCTGTAAAGGGCAGAAATCACACTACATTTCTAAACCTGTGTAATAAAATGCTTTAAAACGTCCGGCGTCTACATGCCAATCAAGTCGTGTAAAGGTTACAGCCTGTTCACACGCAAAGACGAAACGCGGTGCTTACTGCAACGCAAAAAGACGCAAAGAGCTTTAATGAATGATACCGTCAAGTGAGCAAATAATAGTTTTTAATTACTAGTTGCTTGTCACCTCCAGGATGTTCGTCCTGTTGGTGGCAATATTTCTGTAGTGGTGTGTTTAGCAGTCACCGTGCTTGTGCGCACGTGCACGGTCAGGCAGAGGTAATTCAATGTACAGTGAAGTGAACCAAAAAACACTGATTCTGCAGTGTGGGCCCAGTTTTGGTCTACTTTATTGATCACCTGCGGTGACCATAAAAGATGCGATTTTGCCACTGTCTTTGCTGCCTGAAAAACGTCACTCGGGTGGTGTTTCTAGAGACGGTATTATTATTGATATTTAGACAGAATGTGAACAAGCTCACACAGCTAGATGGTTGTTGTTTGAAAATGAAGAACACACTGAGCAAATAATGCCTACAAGGTTAACGTATACACTACTACAGCAGTGGATACGGAATATATTATTGCTGCCTGAAAAACGTCACTCGGGTGGTGTTTCTAGAGACGGTATTATTATTGATATTTAGACAGAATGTGAACAAGCTCACACAGCTAGATGGTTGTTGTTTGAAAATGAAGAACACACTGAGCAAATAATGCCTGCAAGTGCACTACTATTGGTGCACTACTATGAAGAACAGCAACAGCACTGTACACGTTAAAGAACAGTAAGATAAGTAAAAGAAAAAAAATATATATGTATATTAAAAAAAATATTTTTCTCGGGTTGGTGCTGCTGAACTACTAGGAGCAGCACAGTAGCACACCAGTCCCACTCCCCAACACTGCTAGACTAATAGCACTGGGCTTATAGTAGCAACTAGCAAAGTAAAAAAACAAAAAAGAAAATAAAAGCAGTCCTTACAAGGACTATTGGGTTATTACAGCAGTCAGCAGATGAGATCAGAAGAGATCAGTGCCCACAGCAGGCAGCTACATACAGAGCACTGCAGTAGAAGGTAGATTACTAGCCAGCAAAGCTACCCTAAAATGTCCCTCAAATCCCTGCAGACTTCTGTCCCTCCAATACAGAGCAGTATCAAGTAGATTACTAGCCAGCAAACTTACTATCAACTGTCCCTCAAAGAAATCAGTGAAATCAGTAACAGCTCTCTCCCTACACTAGCTCTTGCAAGCACACACAGGCAGAATGAAAAAACACTGCAGGGCTTCAGTTTATATATGGAAGGGGAGTGGTCCAGGGGGCGTGGGGGTGGTCCAGGAGGGAGAGCTTCCTGATTGGCTGCCATGTATCTGCTGGTCTGGGGTGAGAGGTAAAAAAAAAGCGCCAGGTAAGGCGAACCCAAAATGGCGAACGTCGCGCGACGTTCGCGAACTTGCGGCGTACGCGAACAGCCGATGTTCGCGCGAACAAGTTCGCCGGCGAACAGTCCGCGACATCCCTACAAATAACATGGGGGAAGAGAGCATATCAGTTATAAGATACATATAAACACCCCGAATCTCATTTTGTTTTGAGATTTGGAGCTTCTGATAACCTTATGGCACTACAACAGGAAGAATTGATGAAGAAGACAAACAAGAGAAATTCTAAAAGAGCATTCAGGAGGATAAGACAAAAGAATGTAGTTCCATAGGACAGTTAGAACCAGAGCAGATTTTTTAGAAGCCAAATTTTTAGATCAAATATTTAGGATTAAAGGAGAACTAAAGCTTAACTAAAGAAGTAGCTAGAAATGTTGTAGGTTATGTTTCAGGATTTTGTACCAGACCAAGGCAACCACAGCCCTTTAGAAGTAAACATCTGTGTCTCCAAAGATGCCCCAGTAGCTCCCCATCTTCTTTTCTGCTGATTCACTGCACATGCTCTGTGCTGCTGTCACTTACTGAGCTTAGGGACCCACTCACAATATACAGTACACATAGAATAGAAATGTCACAATATAAGGCTGATTAGTAATTAAAACAGATAATTACTACATGGCAGCACAGAAACCAGTGCAATTAGCATCAGAATTTAATAATCAGCAAACCTGTAGCATCCGCTTATATTACAGGGGAAGCACATTTTCTGCTGGATAATTAGTGACAAGCCCTAAGCTTAGCTTCTCAACAGCCAATCAGAGCCCACTGAGCATGTGAGTGTCACAGACACTTTCCAAGATGGTGACCCCCTGTGACAAGTGTGAAGTCCTGGATCATTGCTGCTATTGACAAGCTCAAACTTTAGGCTGGTGTAATAAGTTCAGTATATAAAATATGGCATTTTTAGCCTTATTCATTTTTAGGGTGTAGTTCTCCTTTAACTACCCATAAGAGTTTGTTTTATTGGATATTGCTGTGCTGATGTGATCTACCTGTACTTCATTACCAGGTTTTTTTCCATGGTGGGTACAATTGGTTGGTGGTATACACAATATGTATGATTAGTAAGGGATAGTATAATTTAACTTCAGTGTTGGGGGTACAAGTGGGTAGGGAACAAGCTGGTAAACTGCTGGGCCTGGTAGTATTGATTTGGGCAGCAATACTACCTGGCTTGGCAACTAAACTTGTTAATTTCTTTCTCTCAGTTTGCACATTTCAGATTGTAGTTACTTTGATAAATGCAGAAAAAGTAAAAGGGGGAGTAACTAAACTAAAAAGGGCAAGATAACACACCACAGAGAATAAACTAGAGGAAGTAAAAAGGGTTAGAAAATTTGCAGATTCTTGGCAACCAAGAAATTGGTTAAATCTTACAGTTTGATTAATATAGACTTTGTGACTTGACCATGTCCCACAAGTATTACAGACAGGCAATTACTGGAAGTGTTACATTTCATCTGACATTTCCAGGAAAAATCTTATGTTTCATGTTCCCTTATCTCTCACTTGATAAATAGCCCCATATGTCTCATCCCTTCAGTCCTTGTAGCACATGTAATTCTCTTCTTTTTTTCATACTGCTTGAGCCTGCAGTTACAGAAAGAAGCATATCTACAGTAAATCCTATGTTATACACAAGTAAATATATGTCTGATATGTTACAAGAGTAAATAAATCAATGACCCTAACTTCCCAGACTCCTGATCCTTGGTGGCAGCTTACCCTGAGCATTTCATATGGACTGCTGAGCAGGAGCTTATCAGGAAAGCCATAAATCTTTTTTTTATGAAGGAGATATTTCCAGAAAGGACTTCAGAATCTCCAGAAAGGTCTTTAGAATCTCCAGAAAGTCTTCTTACTAACCTAAAAAGTCTGAAAACCCTCCAGAAAAGTATGCCACTGCTTCCTATCCTGTCGTTTTAGGTTTCTGTAGTTTCAGGTGGAACATCAAAGTTCTGCTATATACAAACAACTATACCATTTCCCTATTTGATATTGTGGTTTATTTTACATAGTTGGGTTGAAAAATACCAAATTCCATAATGTTCTGTAAGTTAAACCGCTCCAAAACAAACCTGAGTTCACATACATATTTCTATATATATATAATATTAGAAAATGTTCTTAAGCCTTTCCTAAGCAGAAGAACATCAGAGCAGCCTCTTTCTTTGTCCTGACAACGTCCTTGAATACTTAGTAGTCAAACAAGGGAAAGTTGTGCTCACCACTCATTTTTCAAACCATTAGGCGGGGGTGCAATGAGACTGTTACCACAAAATATATATACAGTATACTGTAGACAAATACAAGAGTCCTCTGCACTCAACCCATTATCAATATATTTAAGAAATTGAGACATTTTGTGCCTGAAAGGGCATGTAAAGTCTAAAATAGAATAAAGCTAGAAATGCTGTATTTTGTATACTAAATATAAACATGAACTTACTGCAACACAAGCCTAATCAAATAAATAATTTATGCTTTCAAAGTTGGCTACAGGGGGTCACCATCTTGTAACTTTGTTAAACATCTTTGCAAGACTAAGACTGTGCACATGCTCAGTGTGGTCTGGGCTGCTTAGGGGTCGTCATAAACAAAGCTGCTCGAGTTCTGCATGGCTGGGAAGTAAGGCGGGGGCTCCCCCTGCTGTTCATAAGTATGATTGTTTCCCTGCTCAGCAGTTAGGGACCGTCTGACAATTCCTATCCACAGCAGTAAATGAAGGGAGAATTTCACTGCATACAGTCAGGTTTCTTATAAAAACGGTACACATTTTTTAAGTTAAGTATTTTGGAGATAAGTTTCTTTTTCATTAAAAAAAGGAAAAATGGGATTTTATTTTTTTGCCTTTACATGCCCTTTAAGCTACTAAAAATGTCTTACCCTTTGAACAAAACCGATATTGTTTGTCCATATATATTGCACCCCGCCTAATGGTTTTAAAAATTAGTGGTGAGCACAACTATCCCTTGTTTGGTATAGTTTATACAGGAGCAGTGGCCAGCTCCATGTTGTAGCTCCCACCCTTTCCTGCTACAGTCAGGTGATCCCATTGGTGGCCAATAAAAGGGCAACCAAGTTTGGGAGTTTTACTTTGAAAGAATCAAGTAAGTTCAAACTTAGTCCTTGTGTAAAATGTATAATGAAAAATTAGAATTCTTAATGAATCAGATGAAAATTGAGCGTAGGACTGGCCAGATATGGGATGACTTTGACGAAGTTGGCCAGCTTAAATATATTGCAATATATGGACAAACAATAACGGTTTTGTTTAAAGGGTAAGCCTGTATGCACGAAATGTCTCAATGTCCTAAATATATTGATAATGGGTTGAGTGCAGAGGACTCTTGTATTTGACTACTTGGTGGTCAGACTGTTCAGAAACTGACCAGCAGGTGGCGCTGTTGTAACAAAATTCATTCATATTAAGAGCACATGTATCCCTTAATATCTTGGAATAAAAAGAAAATAAATAATGAATTACAAAAACCTCTTAGAATAGCACTCTCATCAATTTCCTCTTTAATTATTTGATTTTGACTGAAAAATATGCTTACTCTCACTCTTACTCCCATACATATTACTCTCCAGTCATTTATAATTATAAAACCTCGTCTTCTTTGAGGCACTCCACTTCTTCATACATCCCAGACCATATTGTGCTTACTGTAATGTTATATCTCATGCTATCGCAGTTTATCCTTCTCATCCAGATGGTGACTTTGGTCCCTGGCCTGCTATATTTTTGTATTGTTTAACATCTCCGTCTTCCTGTCATCACAAAAAGCGTTTCATCTGTTGGGACTATTCAGTGGTTCATCTCGTGGAACTTCATTGGAACAGAGATTAATTAAAAACTACATTTGATAAAGGCAGAGGCTGTTAGTGTTGCAAGGCATTTGCATATTCTTCTTTGTTGTTTGTACAGGCAGTAAACATTATTAATTTGGCAGCATGTAAGGAAATAAGTAAATATTGTATATGTTCTTGTTTAATTGTAGGCATGTCAGCTGTGCCACAATAGAGACGGCAATGGGGGCTGGGGAAACCATAACTAGGACCCAATGATGCGCGACTGTGAGAATGGGGCCCAAAGCCTTTAGGATCTCTTTCAGAGTTCTAAAGACAAGACCTATTTAAATTTGCTGCATTATTAAATAAGTTTTTATTGATCTGCTCCTCACCGAAGTTTTCTGCTGTCCCCTCTTTTATCTGGAATGGTTAATGCCTCAATATTTTCAATTCCGACAGTTTTCACCAAGGAAATGCTCTAATGCCGGGTCTTTTAGATGTAAACCATTAAACTGAATAGGAGGTGGCAGCAGTAGAGTATGCACCAGCTGAGAAACACTGCCCATTAGCCTAAACCTTCGACTGAATCCTGAAAGGGAATGGGTGGGTGTTTCCAGCTAAGAGATCAGATTAGTAAACAATGGAAAGAAAAAAGCTAAGATGACTACTGTGTATTGAGAAACATATTTTACTGGAGAAAAATCAGTTGAGAAACTCTGTTTCTTGACTGATTTACTTTCTTCATTCTATTGATATATTTGATTAGTTCCGTTTTTAGTGTTTCTACTCAGATATTTGTATATATAGCTTTTAATACACTGACCTCTCAGCATAAGAGATGTGTAAGTAGACACAGACACTTCCACATATGCAGTGTTTCCCATTTCCATGGCAAGTCTCACTCATGTTCCTCTAAAAGCCACAACATGAGACTTTAAAAGAACTACTTTAGGAAATAAAAGTTAAGTAAAGTAATATCTATAAATGCTTACATTGTCCAACCACCAGAGATCAGTAGGAAGCACTTGTCAAAAAATAATCAGGCAATCAAAGAATTGTAGGTGAGATGCTTTAACATCTATAGAGTGTTTGTTTTGTTCATGAAGCCTATTCACAGGTACGCTTTTCTAGTATTAACTAAATTATATATATACATATATATATATATATATTTTATACCTCTTTTCTGCCCTTTTTTTCCCTGCAGACAAAGTAATAAACTATGCTCTCCACATTTTAGCCAGAACAACACCAAAAATATTACTTACCAAGTGTATCTGTTCCCATTTAGTATAATGTGAGCAAAATCTTAGCACTGCGTGTGTGCAGGATACATGAATTGAGCTCAATTAGCAATTGGTAAATAGTGATGGGCAAATTAATTCGCAAGAGGCAAATTCATGGTGAATTTCCACTTTTCAGCATCAAATTTTTTGGCGTTTCACGAATTTCGCAGGAAATTAGTGAATTTTCCAGTGAAACAGGACAAATTTGCCCATCACTGTTGGTAAAAGCTGCAGCAGGTCACATTTAGGGCAGAACTACATGGCGCGTGGAGGATGATCCGTCAGCAGGCGATGACACGGATGCAATTAGAAAAGATAACAAACAATAAAAGCTGTTGTAGCGGGGAGAACCCCTGCACATTTATTCTGTCTCTTAAATGTAACATTTTGGGGTCGTGCCCCTTCATCAGACATTGGGACATTGGGAGAGGCGCCGACCCCACCAACCAAACACAGGCCATTCCTACATTGGAGAGGATTGGGGAAAGAGGATAATTTGTCCATTGATGACACAAATGCGCCATGTCTGATGTCCAGGATATAATGGGACTGATCAGAAATTGCAGGTACGTGTCATTGTCTGCCGACGGATCGCTCCTCCACGCGCCATGTAGATCAGCCCTTAAACAAAATGTGTTTTCTTTGATATGCTGATGATGTGGTTTTGCCTGTGTTTTTTTTATTGTGAATAATAAAATTGTAAGCTACTTTTATATTGAGATCAAAATGTATATTTATATAAATGTATTTCTGTAAAACGTTAGGAAAAATAATTTTCCTCTGTTTTTGTTCTGATTTTTTTTTTTCTTTTTGCTTTTGAAATAAATTTACCTTTCAACAACTGTCGGCTCCTGATTTTTAATGAATGCAGAAATAACTCACATCCCTACAGTGTGCTTCAGATTTTGTTGTATATGCTGGCTTCAAAACTTGTGTACTTGTGCAAGGAAACAACTGAAATAAAACATGCCAAGTAAGCTAAGATACCTCGATCCGGGTTAAGTTCTCTATCACTTATACTGGAGATCAATTACAGACAATATGGAGGATAATATTTGCTGCAGTTTACAGTAGTTGTCCTCATAAGTGCCAAGATGTTTATCAAGTGCTCCGAGAGGGAGTCTTTGAGTTTATTTTGGAAGAGACAGAGGAAATATTCTTTCTCAAGGATTTCAGGGATGGCATTCTAAATGTAAGGTGCAGCAAAACAAGTTTAAGGCTGGCAACCAACAGTTGCTCTCAGTGGAATGGAGGAGATGGCCAGAAAAGTATGGAGACATGAGTAGGGATGTAGTGATATGCAGAAGAACGAAAGGAATGAGAAGGAGATAGAGTCATGAGAAGGAGTTTGTTAGTTACTCCTTGCTTTTTGGGAAGCCAATCTTAGATTCTCTAATACAAATGAGCATTTTGGCAGCATAATTTAAGATAGACTTTAATGGGAGATGTGGAAGTTTGGGAGGCCAATAAGTAGTAAGTTGCAGTGGCCTAGACAGTATAGGAGTAGAGTATGGAAGCTTACCTTAGCTTTTGAATGTAAAAGAAATGGAAATATTTTGACAATATTGCTTAGAAAGTGACAGGTTTTGACCATGGTGTTAATATGATCAAAGATGAGATAGAAGTTAATAATAATTGAGATGACTGGTATATTTAGCATGCTATCAGCAGCAAAAGGAGAATGGGGAGTAAGGGCAGATTTAAGTGAAAAGTTAAAAGTATCATGTTTCTTTTCCCTGCAGAAGTTGTGCTAACTTCTTTTCACTTTAAAAATCAACAAAACTTGTAACTTGTCAAATACTGTCCGAACTTTTAAAATAGACTGTGCTAATTAAAAAGTCTGCTTTAACACATATAATCCCACTGCACACAGTGGCATATAAATTATGCATCAATATATAAATTAGAAGTGTAATTGGGACCCACTAGCTTTTAAAGCTTCAGTTATTTACTGCTAACTGTCCCATTGAGCTTTGCAGCTACAACCCAATAAATGGTTGTAGTTAAATGATTGTTAAACTATTGATTTCTAGAGAATATATGTCCTCTAATATGTGTGTGGTGGCATTTGTCTTCTCTTTTGAGCTGTGGCTTCCATATCTATTAGCATTAAACTCCAACCTGAACATACAACAAGCATGTAGCAAAGGTCTATGTCTTCTAAGCCTTCTGGGGTTCCCTGTTTACCCATGTTAAGGATAGGTAGGAGGGATTAAACTCTCATTTATCTTTGTTAAAGGTCAGGTCTCTGGCCTTATTTTAAGTGAGACTAACCTTGGTCTGCTGGAAGGACACCAAAAATAAATAATGACCGTACAATCCATCATCACTTGAGTGCTTTTTACTCCTCAATATGTCACGTTATGTTAAATACAAGGATATTACATTCAGGTTTTGTGTCTGTAGGCTAAGTAAATGTATCATCCTGTAAGATTAAATCGAAATATGATAATATGACATTTGAATAACAATCCTGTTTGTCATGAGCCCTCCTGGAGCAGGCTGAGTATGAAGTTCTGAGAATGTGCAGGATGTGCAAGTGATTACATAAAACACATTTGGAAATGTACTCTGTGTTTTATGTCAATTGTTGAACAAATATAATTATTTTTTTCCCTGTGTGTTGTCTTTGGCTAAATTAACTGCAGCAGGACCTTTTTGGAATGTTTATTTTAAGCCGCAAATAATAAATGATATGTACTGAAGTTGCCATTTTTTTCTCCACTTGAATTAAATTATTAAATGAAATAGTTTCTTCTAGGTATGAAACTCGAATACAGCAGAATAGTATATCTACTGTGGAATTCCAGCCTGCAACCCCAGCCATGAATTAGGGAGCTTGATTGGTTTGATTTCTACAAAACAATATGGGATGTGCTGGAGAGTGATTGAGTGAAATGTATTACCTAATTCATTATGTAATTGTTACAGCATACTTCCTGTATGTGTTCCACAGAGGGGCATATTTAGCTACATGTGATAATACCATGAGTGTAAGAAATATACCTGGGTCGCGGCGGCGTGGACGGCCGCCACGCCGCCGCGCTCCTTCGCCGTCGGCTTCCGGGTCATAGTGCGCACGTGGAGCGCATGCGCATTATTTAAAGGCGCAGGTGCGCTGGCGTAATGACGTCAGCGCGCAATGGCGCAAATTTCAAACTGTATTTAAGGCCATTCATTGGTACTGCTGGTTGCCCGTGATAGGATTTATCCTGTGGTTTTTGCCTGAAGCCTTGTGCTGTTTGTCCGTGTTTATTCTGCTTGTTATCCGGTTTTGACCCCAGCCTGTTTCCTGACGACGCCTGTACCCCTTCTGCTTGATACCCGGTTTTGACCCTTGCCTGCCTGACGATCCTTGCTATCTGTCTGCCTCGACCCAGCCTGTCTGACTACCCTCTCCGCCTCATCCTTGCCTGTAACCGTGATCCTCGGCCCAAAAGACTCTAGATACCTGCCGTGTCCCATTGCCTGCCAGAACTCTAGCCTTGCCCACTCATAAGTCCAGGTGGCACCTCAGTAGGCGGAGGGCCTTCCCGAAGCCCAAAAGTGGTCACACATACTGGTGAAGAGAGCTCTGACCACGGTGCTTGGCTCTAGTTCTGGTATTGGGTGCCGGTCGTGACAATGAGTTTGTGCCAGCATGTTTTTTTGCGTAATAAATCTTGCCAGACTAATTTAATTTCTTTTTAAGAGATGGTGAGCAGAGCTCTTGACCCTGGGATAGCAGTGGATGTGAGCTATACAATGCTATACAGCATATGATACAGTGCCACACATTTGATACAGTGATACAGTGCCACACAGAAGGTTACTGGTTACTGGTTAAGGAATGTTGACCTGGCACATAGTATTTGTACCTGGATAGAGAACTGGCTCAAAGATAGATTAAAAAGAGTGGTGGTAAATGGAACATTTTCTAATTGGACCAGTGTTAGTAGAGTACTGCAGGGCTTTGTTCTGGGTCCTTTGCTTTTCAACTTTATTAATGAACTGGAGGTGGGAATTGAAAATACTGTTTCTATATTTGCTGATTATACTAAATTGTGCAGAACTATAGGTTCCATGCAGGAAGATAGCATAATATACATTTTACAGATACAGGTATGAGACCTGTTATCCAGAATGATTGGGACCTGGGGCTTTCTGGATAAATGGATCTTTCCGTAATTCAAATTTTCATACCTTAAGTCTACTAGAAAATCATGGAAACATTAAATAAATCCAATAGGCTGGTTTTGCTTCCAATAATGATTCATTATATCTTAGTTTGGATCTAGTACAAGATATTGTTTTATTATTACAGAGAAAAGGGTGTTTATAGTGGTTGCTTAGGCAGCGCAATTAAAGATTTTGTGCTGTGTCTTTGCTAACAAGGGCTTTGAAAGAGAAATATTTGTGGTTAGGCTATTGAAGACCACATCATTAAATGCTACAATGTGAGAACAAATCTGAAATTTTAAAGGTAATAATGAAAACACAAATACGCCATAAATGACTTTTATTATAGGCTCTTGTAATATTTTACCGCTTATGTATTATTCTGCATCAACAACCTATTTGTACACAAGAATTGTGCTGTAGCAAATTGAATCCTTTTATCCCTTTTCTGCACCACATGCTGCAGCTTTTTACTATCTGAGGCTATTTTCTGTTTTTTTGATAGAGGATTGCTAGTATAGAAGTCTGCTACTGTTCATTGTATTGCTATCCTTAGGTGCTCATCATTAATCTTTAAATGAGTGCCTCAGTACAGGTTGATATATTGAATATATTATTGAGGAGTGTTTTTGGTGGTAACACTGTGAGGGCTTTTCTTAATCGTTGAATATCTTTCGTGAGTAAATTAATGAATGCCCTCTGTAGATTTTCCTTCAGTTATAAAACTGTCACCAACAAATAACATGCAGCTTGAAGGGCTTTTTGGCTCCTTTTAGCCTGTCTCACCATAAACAGGTTGATTTCTCTGCATTAAATTACACTGCAGATTTGAACTAATAACATAGGTTCTTTTAACAGGTTTCTGTGTTTGCTGATGATGTAGGAAGACTGTAGGATCGGGGCATTTGTTTAAACTGGGCTGCAAACTGAGCTTCAAATAGAATAACTATGGTGGTCTTATTAATTGGGCAAAATGTTTGGAGTTATGGTGGATAACAAACTTATCACCTTTAGGCAATGTCAGTTAGAGCTGAAAAGATAAGGTAATCATTATTTTGCCTCTTTATAGATCCCTCACCTTGAGTCTAGAGTGCAGTTTTGATCAATAGTCCATAAAAATAATATTGAGTTCTAAAAGTGCAATTACACTGGTAGAGGTATGGAACGTTCCATGTTATGACTAGTAATGGGCGAATTTATTTGCCAGGCGCGAATTGGCAGCGAATTCCAGTGATTCACCGCTGGCGAATACATTTGAGAAATTGCAGCGAAAATTCGGTGTCGAAAATTTGGTGGCATAAAAAAAAACGGACGCCAGCGTCCGGAAATGAGACACTGGCAGCGTTTCACAAATTCTTTTCTGTTTCACGAATTTCGCGAGATATTTGCAAATCTTTCGGCGAAACAAAACGGCCCAAATTCGCCCATCACTAGTAATGACCATTAAAGTTAGATTTGGGACTTACGAATAAGATGAGTCTGTAACGATACCTGTGCGGCGGGGTCGCCCGCTGCGCCGTCGGCAGGGACGCCCGCCGCATGGTCACTTTCCCTCGCAGCCATCTTAGGCGGCGCTCTCTAGGGTGCGTGCGCCGCGCCTCCTTCTTATTTAAAGGCACAGACGCGCTGGCGTACTGACGCCAGCGCGCAAAGGTGCGAATTTCAAAGGTATAAATAGCTGCCCCGCATAGCAATGGTTGCCGTGATAGAATCTTGATTCTGTGGTTCCTGAAGCCTTGTGCTGTCTGTTCCTGTGTAACTTACTGTAGGTCTGTTAATCTGGTTTTGATCCCTGCCTGTTCCTGACAATTCTGATATCCAAATCCTGACTTTTGCCTGCATCTCGACTACTCTTTCTGCCCGACCCCATCTGTTTGATTACCCGATTTTGACCCTTGCCTGCCTGACTATTCTTGATATCTGCCTGCCTCGACCCAGCCTGTCTGATGATTCTCTTGCCTGCTCCATTTGCACCGTGACCTTCGGCCTAAAAGACTATCTACCTGCCGTGCCCCTCTGCTAGCCAGAACATCTCGCCTTGTACCCCTCGTTAAGTCCAGGTGGCACCCAAGTAAGCTGAGGGCTCCTCCTGAAGCCCAACGGTGGTCACACTACTGGTGAAGCCGAGCCGAGACCAGGGTAATTGGCACCTGTTCTGGTATTGGGAGCCGGCCGTGACGGAGTCGACATGAGGTCATGATCAGGTCCGGACTGAGAATTAAAATAGGCCCTGGCATTTCAGGTACACAGAGGCCCAATCAGCCCACATAGAGGCCCAAACAGCCCCCACCAGCCCACTAAATACTGACTTTCTATGGTACCTTATAGCAGCCCCTCTGGCATTTGCCAGAACCCACAGATTGCCAGTCCGGGCCTGGTCATGATGATTCTTAAGGTGTTAGAACCCACATTCATATCAACTGTTCTGTGATTGAGCCCACAGACCATGAGATTTATTGATATGTTTATGATAGGTGACTTATAAGGATATCAGTTATTTACTCGTTGAGTTTGCTTTCCATTCTCTTGATGGAACGAAGATTTCGTTTAAGGGTCTCATCTTATTATCTAGTTCTTAAATAAAACTTTGTCGGGTCTGCTGTATCTGAACTAACTCCACACAAAGCAATATTATCTGGGCTTATGGTATAAGAGAGGGCTAATGGGTGTTTTCTCAGACACATTATTGAGTGCCACCTTACGTATTAAAGGGAGTTGCTTGAAATGTTCCAGTTATTATTTTTACATGGTAAATATTAAACAGCAAATTAGCGTATTTTTGTGACAACACATCATACAAAAAAACAGTTAAAGGGGTTGTTCACCTTCAAGTTAACTTTACATATATTATAAAATGACCAATTCTAAGCCATTTTTCAATTGGTCTTCACTATAATTTTTTATAGATTTAGAATGATTGGCTTTCTTCTTCTGACTCTTTCCAGCTTTCAAATGGGGGCCCTCTAAAAACAAATGCTCTGTAGGGCTACAAATGAATTGTTATTGCTCATTTTTATTACTCCTCCATCTATTTGGGTCATCTATATTCATATTACAGTCTCCCATTCAAATCAGTGGTTGCTAGGGTAATTTGGACTTTGCTGACATTTCAAACTGGAGAGCTGCTGCATAAAAAGCAAAATAATTAAAAAACCACCAATAATAAAAAATCAAAACCAACTGCAAATTGGCTCAGAATAACAATCCCTTTAAATAGTAGTTTTATTGATTTGAAACACAAATCTCATGCACGAGCCATGTCTGCAAAAATGATAAACATACATGTGTATGCAGAGAACTAAATTCATATAGAACTAAAACATATAAATACATTTTCCAGACGCTATTGGTTGTGTTTTGTTTATTGCCTGACAGTTTCCTGCTCTCTATTCTCTCAAGAAAAAAAGCTGCAGCATCCTTACCCATTAGACAGGCAAAACACTGCTTTGTCTATCAATATTTTACCATCAATAAAACATTTATATCTAGTGACTCAGAAAACCAGTCCAAGGGAACAAAGGAATGGCATGCTATAAATATGAGACGTGACCCCGGCTCTCCTCTGCACCACCGTAGGGGCCTCCGTAATTGCTGCAAATCTGTTTGCATGAAAATTTTAGCTGAAAGGCACTGACTTAAAAAGAAATAGAACAATCTTGTGTCATTATTTTGTTAGACTGCTATTGAATTTGCTGGTAACCAAACCTTGTACGGATTCGCTCCTGCTGTTTCAGATTTGCTTGATAACTCTTTCCGAGCATGAAACCAATGGGAACTCTAGTTTTTCTATTCTCCCTGGTTATCTCTTTGCTTTGCCTCCATCGGCACAGGTGTGATAGAAACTCACTTGACATCTTAATATTGATTAAATGCCAAGGTAATGAATACATCCATAGGTGAACTAGGCCACGCTGTTTGTTAATTGAAGACAGAATGGAAGAACATCAGCGAACAGATGTTCCAAAGTGGATGTTTTTTTATTGTGTTGATTCTATTGAGAAAGGAACATGGATTAGATCTCCTGCCTTAGAATGTATCTTTTGGAAGTTCACACAATAGACGGTATTATTGGCTGGGGTTTGTAGTCATTAACTCTGTTCCGTTATGTCAGTATACCATTTTATTCAGTGTGTAAACATCATTTGCCTTTTTTGGTTGCTTAGCAACTAGATACAGTCTGGGTTTTTTGCGGACAAGTTCTTTGCCTTGATGAGACCAAAGAAAGCTGCCTTCAAGGCTTTGTCTTCTTCGTATGGGACTTCTGGGAATGGCTAGCAAAGAACTATAGCTTCAACAGATTATATATAATTTCTAAGGGTACTCCGTGTTTTACACCAACCTCATTTTCATTTTCGATTCATATTTGCCCAAAGCAAAAAAAGAGGTGAATGTATAATTGTTTTCTTCATGCCTCTACTCAAGGCTGACTGACTTTGAGCTTAACTAAGCTGCTCTGTACTTGAACATGCACCATAACATTTTTCCTTGTTAACATATAATACAGATATGGGATTTGTTATACAGAAACCCATTATACAGAAAGCTCTGCATTACAGTAAGGCCATTTTTCATCGTCTCTCGTTTTATTTGCTATAGAGGATTAATCTGAATTTTATGTTTGTGTTTGTCATTGAGTGAAATATTGTGGGGCACATTTACTTAGCTCGAGTGAAGGAATAGAATAAAAAATACTTTGAATTCCAAAGTATTTTTTTGGCTACTTCGACCATCGAATTGGCTACATCGACATTTGACTGCGACTTCGACTTTGCATCGAACGATTCAAACTAAAAATCGTTCGACTATTCGACCATTCGATAGTCGAAGTACTGTCTCTTTAAAAAAAACTTTGACCACCTACTTCGCCACCTAAAACCTACCGAGCATCAATGTTAGCCTATGGGGAAGGTCCCCATAGGCTTTCCTAGCTTTTTTTGATCGAAGGAAAATAGTTTAATCGATTAAAATCCTTTGAATCGTTCGATTCGAAGGATTTAATCGTTCAAACGATTTTTCCTTCGATCGTACGAACAAAGGAAATGCGGTAAATCCTTCGACTTCGATATTCAAAGTCGAAGGATTTTACGTCAACGGTCGAATATCAAGGGATTATTAACCCTCGATATTCGACCCTAAGTAAATGTGCCCCTGTGTGTTAAAGTGGAATCATTTTTGTGTAAAGCCCCAAAGAGGAGAACGCTCTCTATCAAGTAATTATTACTATGTATTATTCACTGCTCCACTGTTTTGCTGGTCAGACAGCTTTTTAATTAAAGCTGCTGGGAAATATTTATTTTACTCCTTAATGATTAGGTGGAATATGGATGAACGTTAATGGCTGAAAGGAGAATTACTTTTATCCTGGAGTAGTTGACCTATGGTTCTCCAGCTCTTGTGTTAAACAGCTTCCTCAGACATCATCTCCCTCAACAATTACTCACAGATTAGTATTTACCATTTCTAGCAGACTCATTGCCTACCTTACATTGTATAGTTTCAACCTACTTGAAATATTGAGCCAAGTTAAATTAGGCAGAGGGAAATAAAACTGCTGTCTTATCAGAGATTATCACCACAATCTAATTAGACTGAATGAAAAATAGCAGGAAAGAACTACATTACATCCCATGCGACACGACTGTCGTATGTGGACACAGTAAGTAGCATCTTCATCCGGCAGTTGGACCATGTACTTCTTACCTGCGTCTTTCCATTCAATTATATTTTGACGCATGCAACGTCATCCAATTTGTCGCATTCGATCCAACGTAAAAAGCTTGTCGGATCAACGCTGCGGCACCATGCGACATCTCTTACCTTATTTTTGTCGCATGCGACAAGTCGCATCTAGGGATGTAGCGAACTGCCGATTTGATGTTCGCGAATGCCGTTCGCGAACACCGGCAAAAAATGCCAACGTTCGCGGACAGTTTGCGAACTTCGAACACCCGCTAAAATCGTTCGAATCGAACGATCGAAACCATTCGATCGAATGCTTTTCATTCGATCGAATGCTTACAATCGTTCGAACGAATGGAAATCGTTCGATTTTTAGCAGTCGAAGAAATTCGAATGGTCGAATGGTCGAACGAATCGAACGCGAACCCAAATTGGCGAACGTCGCGCGACGTTCGTGAACATTCGGCGGACGCGAACGGTCGAAGTTCGCGCGAACAAGTTCGTCGGCAAACAGTTCGCTAAATCCCTAGTCGCATCGCGTCGGATTGTGACAAAATCGCTTGTGGAGTCCTACCCTTAAGGTAATTATACGGATAAACTACACGGGAGATTTTTACCAGATTTTGTGTGTCCGATTTTATCTGATTTTGCCAAGCAACACCACGCAACAGTACAAGATGTGTAGGATGCTACAAAATCCCCTTATAGCTAGAATGTAAAGTCAAATCAGATAAAGTCACATGGTGTAGTTTGTTCATGCATCTACATCTGACATTCATTGTCTTTCAATGGCAAAAAAAGTTGGTAAGGCGACATCAGATTTTATCTCATTGGGTGTAGATGCAGCATTTTGCGTTTCCATCTCTGTCGTGTTGTGTTGTGTGTGATGAAAAATTTCCATGTAGTTTAGACATCACATTTTTGTAGCATTACCATTATATGTTGATCCATGCAAAACCAACTTGAAGGATGGGTTTTGTCGATCCGACACCATCCTACAAAATCTCCCATGAGTTTAGTCCTAAAAAGTTATGAAGGGTTCTCAGCAATTTAAAATTTATCATATTTACTGAAACTTTCCTGCCTGTTTACAAACAAATTGACACATATTTCAGATGAATATGTTCCTCTGCTTTAGGCAGTCGATACCATACGGTTCTGTGGGGTGTTGGAACCCAATGGCAGCGCTCAGCACAATGAAGTTTGTCTCTTTTTCTGCTATGACAACCCCTACTTTTCTGGAAAGGTTTCCATTAGATGTTGAAAAGTTGTTAGTGGGATTTGCTTCCAGTCAGTCACAAAAGAATTATTGAGGTTGGGCACTGATATTTGAGATCAGGGCTGGCTCAAAGCTGGCATTCCACCATTAAACAGGTGTCCAGTTGGGATATGGTCAAGGATCTGTGCAGGCCAGTCAAGTTCTTCCTCTTTGATCTCTACAAACCCATTCTGTATGGACCTTAAAGGGGATATAAAGTCAAAAAAATAAAATCCCGTTTTTACTTTCATTAATGAAAAAGAAATCTATCTCCAATATTCTTTAACTAAAAAAGGTGTACCATATTTATAAGAAACCTGACTATATACAGAGAAATTCCTACTTCATTTTACTTGCTCTGACTGCTGCAGATAAGAAACTTCAGATGGTCCATAGCTGGGAAAACAATCATACTTTCAAACGGCAGGGGTGGGGGACTTCCCAGAACTTGAGCAGCTTTATTTGTTTCCCTGTAGAACAGCCGGCGACCATGTAGGGATTCGTATCCACAGACCCGGTGCAGTCTGCATATTCTGATTATGAATCAGTTTTGCTTTATCCGCTTCTATGGCAAATATTATTTAACTTGTGCTGTTTTCATCAATTTATGATGATCCCTAAGCTTAACCTCCCAACAGCAGCCCAGACCACACTGAGCATGTGCATGGTCTTGGTCTTGCAAAGATGGTTTGACAAAGTTAGAAATGGTGACCCCATGTGGCCAACTTTGAAAGCATAAATCATTTGCTTTATTAGGCTTCTGGTGCAGTAAATTCTTGTTTATGTTTAGTATACAAAATACAGCATTTCTAGTCTTATTCTATTTTAGACTTGAGTTCCCCTTTAAGTGAACAGATTATAATACTGTTGAAAGTGAATCATGGTGGGATTGATTAAAGGCTGGTAAATGGCGAAAATGGTAATTCCAAAGAAGGGGTTCAACTATTGAATGAGTGTTTGTGAAAAGTTAATGGGTCATTAGAATGGTTTAGTGAGTAGCTGGAGGTGAGATTAGACATGTATAGTACTTTGAGGCAGAGCTTTGGCCAGCAGGGTCAGTAGATTGAACCTTATCATGAAAGGTAATGGAAGGCAAGGTTGGTATGGTGGAAGTAAGAGCACTCGGTGATGTATATGAGATTGGCTTTACAGTGCATTTGCATTTATGGGGAATCCGGTTTAGCAGCTACGTCTAGAAGGAATCAGAAAAAAAATAAAATTATTTACTGCATATAAAGAGACAACTCATTAAAAATAAATGAAATTGTTCTATTGATTGATGTCAGTTAGCCCCACCAACTAGTGCTTGCAATAGTAAGCCAATCAGAAATCTATACCAAAACTAAAAAACATAATGTAAAAAATGAACATCAAACAAACATTTCGGTGCTCCCTGTGAACATTTTTATTTTTCTTATTTCGTATTCTTAGCAGAGCACCTGCTGTTTCTTAGCACATTCCCACGGAAGGAGCAGCCAATACATCAAGGCAACCCTGCTCCATCTATACAGGCTTTGATACTGACATTTTTCATCACCAGACACAGAGGCCGTTTAAAGTTAAATGTAGAACCGCAACACGGATAAGGTGAAGGGTTTTCTAAAGTGGGGGGTCTGTTGGAATGAAAGAGATGGATCTGCCATGAGTGGAGCACGCGCCACTTGAACCTTGTACCGTATCCACTTGTTTCAAGATTGAATTTATTCACCTTATTCTTAGCATTTTTTTTTGCCGTTTCTATGCTTTGACTATGATGATGGTGAAGCTTATGTCCACGTTTCCATATTTGCCATAACCTGGACTATTTCCTGTATTACTTTCAAGTACAGGACTATATTGTGTAGGAAAGGGCCCAAAGTTATTGTTTTCCACTATAATTATGGGATCTATTAAAATATTAACTATAAAAATATGTATTCCATGGAATATATTAAAAGATTTGATTAGTACAAAAGAAAATATACTGAATGGTGAGCTAAAAAATAATAAAATGAGTTTTCTGTCCAATTACTAGCGAACATTTTTTTAAAATTCTGAACTGATTAAAAAGAATCAAATAGGATCAGCACAGCTCTCACTGACTTCTACAGGACCTCGGCTGCTTTTACTTGGCACAGTTTTGTATTAAAGGGTTTTTTTTTGTGGTTTTACACTTTAAACTTCATAAATCTCTAATTTTTAGGTTATTAGAGAAATACAAAAATACGTTTTGTGAAAAAAAAAAACAACGGTACAGTTTTATTATTCCAGAGATACAGGGAATCATTTTTAAAATATTGAAGTGTTGGATTAAAATGCAGTCTATTGGCCTTCCTGTAATTCAGGGCTTTCATGATAATGAATCCCATATCTGTACTATATCCTGTGAATTGATTAGTAGCGCTGACAGTGACTTGGAGAGCCATTTACCAAATGCAAAGCACAATGCAAACCACCGGTTTTTTTTTGCACAGTTGCACCTTGCCCTACACTTGTTAGAGACCTGTGTCAGTTGTATGAGTACAGAGCTGTCTGCATTCAGCATTGCTGTATTCATGAGGAGTAGCGGAGAGAAGACTGTAGGCATTGCCCCTCCCACTGTGCCAATTATTGCAGTGAAATAGTGCCAAAAGAATTGGGCACAGACATAAGCAGAAACTGCCATTTCATTTGGTTTGCCACGGTAGCTCCCTTTATCATTGTTTCAATGGTGGTGTTTTTCACTTGCAATATTGTATGAATGCTGGAAGCTGTAGTTCTGCATTAGTTCTAGTCAGGGCCATTCCTGCCATGACCAAGGTGAGCACCTTGCCTCAGGCGGCAGTGAACGGCCAATTACAAGGGACGGCAAAAAGCCGCCTACTGTAACTTTAAGAGCCGAATTTCCAGTTTTTAAACCGGAAATTCAGCCCTGCTTGTGCAGAAAGTGCTGCGCTAGCGATGCTGCCTCCTTTGACCTGCTCCGACGATAAACTTTTAAGCGCGGAGTGGGAGAAGGGGGCGGCATCGGGCGGCAGCAGCCAGCGGATCGCCCCTGGTTCTAGTGTCAGCTTGCAGGCCACCTAGTAGACTCCTAACATGTAACAACGTAGATCTGAGAACTGAAATGCTCCTCGACAGAAGACATGAAAAAGCCACTCTTACTCTTACAGCATAAATCAAAGGACGACTTCATATTTAATTATACTGCGGGTGTTTTAAGAAGTGGTCCACAAATAAATCCGCTGCCGGGAAGCCGTCCAGCTCGCCATAGGCAGCCTCTGTCCCAGCCATCTCTAATTATTCATTAGCAAAATTAAAAATTCAGGTGCCCTTATATTCCAGTGGCTTTTACTAGTCCCTATTTTGCATGCAGGGAGCATCCAACTGTTGCTGGGGGGGGGGGACTTGGCGTTGTTCTAATCCCCTTGGTATATTTTATCAGGCCTCTTCAGGTTCTGTAATTTTCTAGTTAACTGGTGCATGAAAAATATGGGTCAAAATACTGACATTTTTACAAAAAAAAACTTTTTTTTTTTTTGGTTTAAAATGAGATAGGCTTTTGCATTGTGAGTTTGCAGATTCTGAAGCCAGAAATTTGCAGCATTACCGCTGCTGTTAAATGGTTCCCGGTGGTACTTTATTGCACATTCTCTTATAATAAATATGTTCAAGAATTCTTTAGAATTAGAGAATATCATCATTTGCTGCTTTTTCTGCATTATACTCTCTGTGACTGTTGTTGGTGTTTATAGCTATGACCTTTATCCGTGCTGCCTGCTCTTCCATTTGCGGGCGAGTGACCCATTCTCCTATCCATACTTCATGCTACTGATTACAAGACCAACAGAGTGTCAGGAATGCAGGCAGTTTATTTTGTCAATAAGTTTAGAGAGCATCCATAATTCAGAGTGGAGGCATAATGAAGATATATTAATGACTCAATGCTTACATTCCCAGCTAATACCATCATAGTTTATGATCAATCACTTTGTACGGAAAACAAGGCTTCGCTCATTAAAATAAACGTCTCCTCTTGCATAAATAAAGGGAGCAAGTGAGGTGTTTATCTGAATGCTCAATGATTCCTGCAATTTGAACCTCAGTAAATACATAAATTATAAAATTAGAGGGAGGTAATGAAATGCAGTTGATTCCTGAAGTGCTGGGAAGTAATGAATGAGGGAACAAAGACTAATACACATGTTTTTACCCTAGTCAAAGATTATTTTGTGTAATTCGTTTATATTTTTTGCTCCAGGGAGGTAAAAAAATGTACCCACCTCTGCCCTTAATTTTTGAGCATCATAGTTACCAGGCTGGCACAAAGCTGGGCCATCAAGATGAAGTAGGGCAGTCTTTATTTAGTGAAAAAAAACCTTACGCTTTTCATGCCAAAAGGGGTACTTAACTGCTGTTGCCGATTACTCATTGGCTAGTTACTATGTCAGACGCCCTCCTCCGATTTGCCTTAAACTTGTTGTAAAAGGCTTGTTGGGTTAGGCATACCTAGCAGTGATTTCAGTATTGATGGTTATGGTGGATCGCCATGACTGGGTAGATTGGGACATGTTGTTCCACCTTAATGACCAACATTACCCCAACACACTGATGGCAAAACGTTTTTTTTTCCATTATGTTATGCCTGTGTCTGGCTCACGATTTATCAAAACGTGGGCTTGGCGCTCACCATAGAAAGACTCACCAACTTTCAATTCCGTCCTATGGGATTTTTAGAGGAGTATTTATCAAATACTGAATCTTAACTTTGGAATACTAGCTTTGGAAGAGAAGCAATACACACAGTGGGGGTCATTTATAAAGTTTGCGTATCTTATATTTTTTTAGCAAATGGTTGTATTTGTTGTTTTTTCCTGAACGCTAATATATTGCACTGCTCTGCCCGTCTTTTCCGGTTTTTGCGAATTCGCATTGTGAATACATTTTCACAAATGGCACGCAAATGAGACAGGAGTTTGAATGCACCCAATGTGCGAGGTTGCTGTGTGTGAAAATAGCATTGACAGTAACTTGAATTCACACTTTGCGAAACCAAAGTTGTGGCGTAATTCAGTCGCAGAGTGTGCACATAAATATTCATAATTTGCGATTTTGGACATATTTAAAAAGCTCTTATAGACATTTGCATTGTGAAAAAAATTCTGCAATTCTTTTTGCACCACACTTATTCAACTTTATAAATATAACCATGGACAGGGCAAATATATTCACTTTGTGAACTAATCTGCCTTGTGTGAAGTTTATAAATGACCCCCAGTGAGGACAATAACTGCAACTTGTAACCAATTTGCTGTTTTATTTTGTTGCTCACAATGGCAGCCGGTGCATGTTCCATAATCACTGGAATAATGGGGAAAATACTGCATTATGGGTAAAAAAAAGGTTTCTGGCCGGGGTTGAAAAAGACCAAAGTCCATCAAGTCCATCAAGTTCAACCCCTTCCAAATGAACTAGGGATGCACCGAATCCACTTTTTTGGATTCGGCCGAACCCCCGAATCCTTCACGAAAGATTCGGCCGAATACCGAACCGAATCCGAACCCTAATTTGCATATGCAAATTAGGGGTGGGAAGGGGAAAACATTTTTTACTTCCTTGTTTTCTGACAAAAAGTCACGCAATTTCCCTCCCGCCCCTAATTTGCATATGCAAATTAGGATTCAGATTCGGTTTGGCCAGGCAGAAGGATTCGGCCGAATCCGAATCCTGCTGAAAAAGGCCGAATCCTGGCCGAATCCCGAACCGAATCCTGGATTCGGTGCATCCCTAAAATGAACCAAGCGCCCATACACACACACCTCCCCATACACTCACATAAACTATATATACCAATACCTATACAGGTATGGGATCTATTATGCAGATTACTTGGGACCTGGGGCTTTCCAGATGATGGATCTTTCTGTAATATGGATCTACCTTAAATCTACTAGAAAATCATGAAAAAATAAACTCAATGGGCTTGTTTTGCTTTCTATTAGGATTAATTATATCTTAGTTTGGATCAGGTTCAATGTACTATTTTGTTATTTCAAAGAAAAAGGAAATAATTTTTTTTACAAATTTGGATTATTTGGATAAAATGGGGTCTAAGGGAGACAACCTTTCCATAATTCGGAGCTTTCTGAGTAATGGGTTTCCGGGCAACAGATCCTATACCTGTACCAATTGTGGATTTCGGTATCACCTATGATATTGTGATTGTCAAAGAAATCATCCAAGCTACTTAAAGGCATTAAATGAATCAGCATCACAACATCACCCGGCAGTGCATTCCACAACCTCACTGTCCTGACTGTGAAGAAGCACCTGCTGTACGTTGCTTCAAATGAAAGTTCTTTTCTTGTAGTCTGAAGGGGTGGCCTCTGGTACGGTGATGCTCTTTATGGAAAAAAAAACACCCCACTATCTGTCTGTAATTGTCTCTAATGTACTTTCAATTTGTCCCCTCACCAGTGTCTTTTTCCAAAGAGAACTACTCCAACCTTGACTACCCTCATAATTTAGATCTTCCATCCCTCTAACCAGTTTAGTTGCACTTAGTCTCTGCACTCTCTCCAGCTCATTTATATCCCTCTTAAAGACTGGAGTCCAAAACTGCACTGCATACTCCAGATGAGGCCTCACCAGAGGCAAAATGATGTCTTCATCCCTTGAGTTAATGCCCTTTTATGCAAGACAGGGGGTTGGACGAATATTGATTTGTTAAGTGAGGAACACATCAGAATTTAGTTTTCTCTCTATGGGTCTGCACAATTTCAGGCTGGTCCATCAGTACACAGAAGGAAGCCTGGTGAGCCCAGGTGTCAGAAGACCTGTCTATGTCTAACAATTTGACCTATTTCATGGTCATTTATGGTCAACAAAGGGGATAAATAGATCAGAAAAAGGAGTACAGCATGAATTAGGAGAATAACAAGGTTTCTTGAGGAATGGGGGAAAATAGTATGGAGCATGAGTCTATGGTCTTTGTTTCTCTGGTGGGCCCCTGGCATTCTGTTGGATATGCATAAACTACCCATATGATCTGATCATTGGCCTGAATTGGCCTAATTGAGTCAGGCTTCAGTCTGCAGGTTTTACTAAAGAGCATCAGGTTATTTTATTATGAACACACTGGAAACAAATTACAATAACATTGCCCTTTTTGAACAGTTCTGTTTTTGCCTTTGCAGTGATTTATACAGGATCATTCTACAGTTGGCCGCGGTAATTTATCATTACTTTGCCAAACAACTGCTAATTATACACCATGGCAACCAGCATATCAGGTCTTTTAAATGAAGACCTGCTGAATAATAAATATGTTAATATCCCCTAAACCTTTCTAACCCCCTTTACTGTATTTTATACACACACTCTCGCTGCAGTTGTTAACCCGATTGGTGTCACCCAAGGGCTCATATTAATCAACACACATTTGAATTCCTGTTTTTAAATGAAGTCTTTACTGTGTCTATTCTTTCTTCCTCTGAGGTTTGTCTGTGTGATTTTTAATAGCAAAACTGGCTTATTTAAAACGGAACATTGTACTAGCAAATAACTCTCCAAAGAATTACTCCAATTTTTTTTAAATCTCTCCATAAATCTCTGTTTCCCTGTTGATATAAAGGAGTGCATTGTACTAGTAACCGTCCTATACATCAAAGCTTGGGATTTCTGTGCTACAGGCAAATACAATACACTCTTAGGGACAGAGTTATCAAAACTTTTAAAATTAAAGATTTAATTCAATTTCAAATCTATTCAATTCATGCCTTATTTCACAGTGGAACATTCTTCTAGGTGATAAGTATAAATTGTGGGATGCACCGAATCCAGGATTCGGTTCAGGATTTGGCCAGTATTCGGCCATTTTCAGCAGGATTCGGATTCAGCCGAATTCTTCTGCCAGGCCGAACTGAATCCTAATTTGCATATGCAAATTATGGACAGGTAGGTAAATTGTGTGACTTTTTCTCAGAAAACAAGGAAGTAAAAAATGCTTTCCGCTTCCCACCCCTAATTTGCATATGCAAATTAGGGTTCGGATTCGGTTCGGTATTCGCAAACGATTTGGGGGTTCGGCCGAATCCATAACAGTGGATTCGGTGCATCCCTAATAAATTGCCTTTTTAATATAAAGTGTTGAATGGGATTAGTATATTATTGTGATGCAGCTGTTATACATCCGATTTAATAATAATAATAATAATAATAATAATAATAATAATAATGGGATTCGTTATCCAGAAACCCATTATCGAGAAAGCTCTGAATTTTGGTAAGGATGTCTCCCATAGACTTAATTTTATCCAGAAAAAAATCCACATTTTTAAATTGATTCCCTTTTTCTCTCTAATAATAAAACAGTAGCTTGTACTTGATCCCAACTAAGATATAATCAATCCTTAATGGAAGCAAAACCAGCCTCTTTGGTTTAGTTAACGTTTAAAGGATTTTCTAGCAGACTAAATATGGAAAGATCACTTATCCGGAAAACCCCAGGTTTTCAGTGTGTTTTACAGTAAAGAGCCGCTCAAGGTCTAAAGTAAGAAATTATAATCCCAAGTAATACAAAAGTATATAATCCTAATAAATTGGCACCCTTCTTTTGCTTGCCCTTTAAATCATCTGACAATGATTTGCAGAAGAGCATGGCCCTCTCAAGCATGACCTCTACAGGTTTCCCAAATATAAGCTTTTTAAGAGATTCTTCGCTCCAGATTGAACCCCTCCAACAATGGCCGCTCACACTAAACTCCGGTGACGCTATTTATCCAATCGTATTTGGTTTATCGAGCTGTCTGGAACCCTGCCACAGTCAATACAAAATGAATCAAAGAGGACAGTCTGATGAAGAATTGCCCCTGTATTCAATATACCTTCACAAATTCCAGGCCTAATGCGTTTCAGACTTATGGTCTCATATATGCCAGCTATTACCTTAATATATTGGTTGCCACTCTCTATATTGTTTTGCATTGTACTGTACACTGTATTTTTCAATAGTTGAGTTCTGATATATCTTATATTCGGGGTTAGAGATGTCGCGAACTGTTCGCCGGCGAACTTGTTCGCGCGACGTTCGCCATTTTGGGTTCGCCATTGTTGGCGCTTTTTTTTGCCCTCTCACCCCAGACCAGCAGGTACATGGCAGCCAATCAGGAAGCTCTCCCCTGGACCACTCCCCTTCCCTATAAAAACCGAAGCCCTGCAGCTTTTTTTCACTCTGCCTGTGTGTGCTGAAGAGATAGTGTAGGGAGAGAGCTGCTGCCTGTTAGTGATTTCAGGGACAGTTGAAAGTTTGCTGGCTAGTAAACGTTTTGATACTGCTCTGTTATTGGAGGGACAGAAGTCTGCAGGGGTTTGAGGGACATTTAAGCTTAGGTAGCTTTGCTGGCTAGTAATCTACCTTCTACTGCAGTGCTCTGTATGTAGCTGCAGTGGGCAGCTGTCCTGCTTCTGATCTCATCTGCTGACTGCTGCAATAGCAATAGTCCTTGTATGGACTGCTTTTATTTATTTTTTTGTTGTTTTACTACTACTACTACTACTACTACTACTATAAGAGCCCAGTGCTATTAGTCTAGCAGTGTTGGGGAGTGGGACTGGTGTGCTAATCTGCTGCTCCTAGTAGTTCAGCAGCACCAACTTTAATTTTTTTTTATTTAACTTTTTTTTATTTTACTACCGCTGTAGTAGTGTATAAGTTGACCTTTTAGGCATTATTTGCCCTGTAGGCATTTTTTGCCCAGTGTGTTATTCAACCAACTGCTATCTAGCTGTGTGACCGTGTTCACATTCTGTCTAAATATCCATAATATTACCGTCTCCAGAAAAAACACCGGAGTGACTTTTTTCAAGCAGCCATAATAAATTTTACGTAATCCGTATCCATCGCTGTAGTAGTGTATAAGTTGGCCTTTTAGGCATTATTTGCCCTGTAGGCATTTTTTGCCCAGTGTGTTATTCAACCAACTGCTATCTAGCTGTGTGCCCGTGTTCACATTCTGTCTAAATATCCATAATATTACCGTCTCCAGAAAAAACACCGGAGTGACTTTTTTCAAGCAGCCATAATAAATTTTACGTAATCCGTATCCATCGCTGTAGTAGTGTATAAGTTGACCTTTTAGGCATTATTTGCCCTGTAGGCATTTTTTGCCCAGTGTGTTATTCAACCAACTGCTATCTAGCTGTGTGCCCGTGTTCACATTCTGTCTAAATATCCATAATATTACCGTCTCCAGAAAAAACACCGGAGTGACTTTTTTCAAGCAGCCATAATAAATTTTACGTAATCCGTATCCATCGCTGTAGTAGTGTATAAGTTGACCTTTTAGGCATTATTTGCCCTGTAGGCATTTTTTGCCCAGTGTGTTATTCAACCAACTGCTATCTAGCTGTGTGACCGTGTTCACATTCTGTCTAAATATCCATAATATTACCGTCTCCAGAAAAAACACCGGAGTGACTTTTTTTCAAGCAGCATTCTTATATTTTACGTAATCCGTATCCACCGCTGTGTATACGTTGACCTTGTAGGCATTATTTGCCCTGTAGGCATTTTTTGCCCAGTGTGTTATTCAACCAACTGCTATCTAGCTGTGTGACCGTGTTCTCATTCTGTCTAAATATCCATAATATTACCGTCTCCAGAAAAAACACCGGAGTGACTTTTTTTCAAGCAGCATTCTTATATTTTACGTAATCCGTATCCACCGCTGTGTATACGTTGACCTTGTAGGCATTATTTGCCCTGTAGGCATTTTTTGCCCAGTGTGTTATTCAACCAACTGCTATCTAGCTGTGTGACCGTGTTCTCATTCTGTCTAAATATCCATAATATTACCGTCTCCAGAAAAAACACCGGAGTGACTTTTTTTCAAGCAGCATTCTTATATTTTACGTAATCCGTATCCACCGCTGTGTATACGTTGACCTTGTAGGCATTATTTGCCCTGTAGGCATTTTTTGCCCAGTGTGTTATTCAACCAACTGCTATCTAGCTGTGTGACCGTGTTCTCATTCTGTCTAAATATCCATAATATTACCGTCTCCAGAAAAAACACCGGAGTGACTTTTTTTCAAGCAGCATTCTTATATTTTACGTAATCCGTATCCACCGCTGTGTATACGTTGACCTTGTAGGCATTATTTGCACAGTGTTTTCTTCAAACCGCCATCTAGCTGTGTGAGCTTGTTCACATTTTGTCTAAATATTGATAATATTATCGTCTCTAGAAAAACCACTTGAGTTACTTTTTTTCAAGCAGCATTCATATATTTTACGTAATCCGTATCCACCGCTGTAGTAGTGTATACGTTGATCTTGTAGGCATTATTTGCACACTGTTTTCTTCAAACTGCCATCTAGCTGTGTGTATTATCGTTTCCAGAAAAACCAACTGAGTTTTTGTTGTTGTTGTTTTTTTAAAAATAATGCCAGGCAAAGGCAGGCCGCCACGCAGAGGCCGTGCTAGGGGCCGTGCTGCTATGCAATCCTGTGGCCCTAGCAAATTGCCCAGTTTTAAAAAGCCAATGACCCTGAACTCCCAAAATGCTGAAGAGGTAGTTGACTGGCTTAAACAGCACACCCCATCCTCTACCGTTTCTAACTTTACCACAACATCCTCCTCATCCTCCACTGCTATGGCCACCCCACGTAACACTTCCTCCACCACCGGTGCCCCTTCTTCACTGGAGTCAGAGGAGTTATTTTCCCATGAGTTTCTTGAACTGAGTAATGCGCAACCATTATTGGCAGAAGAAGATGAAGGAGATGAGGACGTTACACCAGATTTAATTCTGGCAGAGAACACGACAGAGATGGACATAATGAGTGATGAGGAGGAAAGATGCGGCATTTACAAACCAGCCTGCAAAACATGTTGTACAATGCTTTTAAGGGTGATGTCACTTCAGGAACTCATCAACATTCCAGGGGCAGAGGTGCCAGTAATCCTGCCACGAGCACACCTGCAAGGACAAAGCCCTTTGGCCAGTCTGTAACGTCAGACATGCAAATGTTTTTCTGTCCAAGGCAGCGCCACAACCCTTCTGGATCCACCCTCAAAGAACGCCTCGACCGGCAGGTAGCGGACTACCTGGCATTAACTGCAGATATCGACACTCTGAGGAGCGATGAACCCCTGGACTACTGGGTGCGCAGGCTTGATCTGTGGCCAGAGCTGTCACAATTTGCCATGAACCTCTTGTCTTGCCCAGCCTCAAGTGTGCTCTCAGAAAGGACCTTCAGTGCAGCAGGAGGGATTGTAACTGAGAAGAGAACTCGCCTAGGTCACAAAAGTGTCGATTACCTGACCTTTATTAAAATGAATGAGGGGTGGATCTCGGAGGGTTACTGCACGCCGGAAGACTTGTTCTGACTTCTATGCAGCTGTCCTTCTCTTCAAGCCTCATGACTCCACACACAGCTGTCCTTTAGCGTCCTCCTCCCTCCGCCACCGTTACAAACTAGGGTGCAAACCCTACTGGTTTAATTTTTTCTGGCCTCTGTGCTTCAGTGGCTGCAACCAAAATAACTGGGCAAACAATGTCTACAAGGTCAACGTATGGCAAAAAATGACTATTTTCAGCATTTAAATGGCATATTTTTTCTGGCAACTGTGCTTCAGTGGCTGCGTCCAAAAAAATGCATATTTTCTGCATTTATATGGCATAATTTTTCTGGCCTCTGTGCTTCAGTGGCTGCAACCAAAAAAATGCATATTTTCTGCATTTATATGGCATAATTTTTCTGGCCTCTGTGCTTCAGTGGCTGCAACCAAAAAAATTTATATTTTCAGCATTTATATGGCATATTTTTTCTGGCAACTGTGCTTCAGTGGCTGCAACCAAAAAAACTGGGCAAACAATGTCTACAAGGTCAACGTATGGCGAAAAATGACTATTTTCAGCATTTATATGGCATAATTTTTCTGGCCTCTGTGCTTCAGTGGCTGCGTCAAAAAATGCATATTTTCTGCATTTATATGGCATAATTTTTCTGGCCTCTGTGCTTCAGTGGCTGCAACCAAAAAAATTTATATTTTCAGCATTTATATGGCATATTTTTTCTGGCAACTGTGCTTCAGTGGCTGCAACCAAAAAAACTGGGCAAACAATGTCTACAAGGTCAACGTATGGCGAAAAATGACTATTTTCAGCATTTATATGGCATATTTTTTCTGGCAACTGTGCTTCAGTGGCTGCGTCCAAAAAAATGCATATTTTCTGCATTTATATGGCATAATTTTTCTGGCCTCTGTGCTTCAGTGGCTGCAACCAAAAAAATGCATATTTTCTGCATTTATATGGCATAATTTTTCTGGCCTCTGTGCTTCAGTGGCTGCAACCAAAAAAATTTATATTTTCAGCATTTATATGGCATATTTTTTCTGGCAACTGTGCTTCAGTGGCTGCAACCAAAAAAACTGGGCAAACAATGTCTACAAGGTCAACGTATGGCGAAAAATGACTATTTTCAGCATTTATATGGCATATTTTTTCTGGCAACTGTGCTTCAGTGGCTGCGTCCAAAAAAACTGGGCAAACAATGCCTACAAGGTCAACGTATGGCAGTTGTTTAAAGAGAACAGTAGATTACTAGCCAGCAAAGCTACCTAAGCTAAAATGTCCCTCAAATCCCTGCAGACTTCTGTCCCTCCAATACAGAGCAATATCAAGCAGATTACTAGCCAGCAAACTTACTATCATCTGTCCCTGAAATCACTAACAGCTCTCCCCCTACACTATCTCTTACAAGCACACACAGGCAGATTTTTCAGATACATTTTTGCCCTTGATCCCCCTCTGGCATGCCACTGTCCAGGTCGTTGCACCCTTTAAACAACTTAACAAACATTTTTCTGGCCAGAAATGTCTTTTTTAGATGTTAAAGTTCGCCTTCCCATTGAAGTCTATGGGGTTCGCGAACCGTTCGCGAACCGCTCGCATTTTTGCGCAAGTTCGCGAATATGTTCGCGAACTTTTTTTCCGACGTTCGCTACATCCCTATTCGGGGTATGACCTAACCAATTAATTTCTTTGTTTGACTCATGTTTATTATTATTTGAAAATATCCCATTATGTTTATTCTGTTGATTATTAGACCAGCGGCTTCAATCATTTCCCTTGCTGTTTTGAAAGAAGTTATCAGCGTTAGTGCCCCTTTAATACTTTGCCCGCGCCCGGCTTCTTCCCTGGTTCTGGCCGTAAAAAGGTTAATGCATAGCAATGCAGCAGATCCGTTGAATTTGTTTACCAGATAAGAGACACGGTTGCTCATATCCAGCAGATGCAGCAGTAACATTTCGTTCTTGGGGAAAGGCAAATAGTAACAATACATCATGCAGTGATAGGTCAGATGGCAGCTATTAGCTAAACAGTTTCAAATGCCAGACTTCACACAAGGCCATGGCAGTGGCGCCTTTTTATCTCAGTGGGATCTTGGGCATCTCCACTTGTCTTGAAAGATAAAGGTTTCTGAACGTTTTTTACAGAGACCTGAATTAGAGGAGAGCACTTATTTCTGAAAAGAAAGGTACCCTTGACACTGGATGGCTCTGCCGCGCTCCTAATCACATCTGTCTTTTTGAGTAGATTGCTAGAAATTCCCTTTGTGACTTTTAAGAGATGGATAAGAAATAAAAAGCCTGCTCACTTACTGACTTTACTGTTCGCTGTATCCTCCTGCTCCTGGGTCTAATTGGAACTCCACATACACATGCTGCCTCTATAAAACCCTTTTATATTGTATTCTCTTTCTGATAGTCAAACGTTAACATGCAGATGTACAGACAGGATCAATGTAAGCACAGCTGGTGTTATAGGTTTCTAATATTCTGCACATTGTTTGTCATGTATTCAATCTGAGGTTTATGGTGCCACCAGGTCTAGAGCGAAGCTTTGATGAGGGTCATTTCACCCAAAGGGACTTTCAAACAGATGAGTGTTTGTTTCAGTTTTATTCTTGCATTATATTTCATAGAAGAACATGAGTATGGGGACAGGTCTTCTGGCAAGTCATTCATCAAGTTGATATCTTGGGCTTGCTCGTTGACATTGGCTGCTTGGAACTGGAAGTGTTTAATGGTTTCATTGTGCTGGAGGTGTTAAGATAAAGAAGGTTCCCATTCGCATATTTGGCTTACATGTCAAGGTTTGGAGGACGATCATTTTTATAATTAATAAAGTAACTCACTCCGGGTTGGATATTAATAATCAATCTCAAATCCTACTAAATCTCTCAATCATAAATGATAATATTATCTCTAAGCCTCTTGCTTCTCATTTATTGCATGCGGCCAAAGCTCTCGTACCGAAAAAAAATGGAAATCTTTAGAGGCTCCAAAGATTACAGAGTGGTTCTCTTCTGTAGAGGATATAAAACAAACGGAAGAAATCACAAATTTCTCTAGACCGGCCCTTCCTGTCAATGCAGACACCGTGGGGTTAAGTATCCACCTCCGGAAGGCAGGACAGAAGAAAAAAATAGAATCTCGACTCCTCCCTCTCCATATAAGCTCCTGCTCCTCCTGATTCCCCTCAGTTTTTTTCTTCTGTCCTACTTGGAGGTTAGGACAGCAATATTTTTTCTTTTTTCTTTCAGTTTTTTATCATTTTACATCCTAAAGCAGAAGCTATCTAAGAGCAGGAGGCATCCTAGCTCAGATCACACAGGTTTTCTGTGTGAAAATCCTCAGCCTCATACCACTCCTCAGGACTTGTGCTGGCTGCATGGTAGAATGGTTAGCTATGGGGCACAGCCACTCTCTTTCAAAGAGTGTTGCTGCTGTTGTGCTGGATCAGGAGGACCAAGGACACACTATTATTTGATTGGATTAAATCCACCATTCAATCTTCCATCACCTAACCTTCTAAGCATAGTAAGAAATGGAAGCCACAATTTTAGAAACAAATTCATCTGATTCTGAGGAGGCTAGTGTTTAGGATAGTGATATTGAGCCCGGAGAAATCTCTGCCAGTGAGAGCTCCTCTGATGACTCAGACACAGAGCACCAGTACTGCTCAGTTTCTGGGCCAGAAACCAAACGATTACTTCGGGAAATGCTAGCTACGTTAAATATTAAAGACGAAAAAACAGCCACATCAAAGGCTGACAAAGTATCGGGTGTGCAACCCAGGAAGTCTAGGGCCTTCCCTAGATTTAAATCAGTATCTCAGGTTATAGAGTGGTCCAAACCTGATCACCAACTTTTCCAAGCTCAACGGTTCCTTAACACTTACCCTGTTCCAGAGGAAGGGGTTACACCCATGCCACAGCAATTCTCAGATGAGCAGGGGCATCTGCGTGTGTAGCAGATTCTGGTGCCAAGAATTACAGAAAAACTCCACTTCATTGGAGGAACTACACGAGGAATTACAGCGTCTTATCTCAGCTTTAGCATTTTTGTCAGACGCAGCCATGGACACAGTGTGGCTAGCAGCCAAGACCAGTGTTGACACAGTGGTGGCAAGACGAGCACTCTGGTTACGCCATTGGTCTGGTGATGCAGGGTCCAAGACCAAACTCATGAATCTAAAGTTTACAGGAGACACTCTTTTCGGACCTGACTTTAAGCAAATTATTAATGAAGTCACAGGTGGTAAGAGCACATTTTTACCTTCTGGCAAAAAACCCAGATTAGACCAACCTAATCCATTCTTCAATAGACTGTGGAGTTCCCAGGGACATCCATTTAGTTCTTTCCGGAATACCACACCAAGTGGGGACACAAAAAAGGGTAGGCCAACCTGGTCCAAAAACAATGACCGACCAGGAAACCAGGTTTTCCAAAAAAACAGCTCAGTCTGACTTAAGGCTAAGCGCAAGGGGAGTAGGAGGTCATCTTCAACAGTTTTTCCCAGTGTGGCAGGACCACATACAGGACAATTGGGTTCTCTCAATCATAGCAGAGGGATACCACATTCCTTTCGACAGTCTACCCCCTCGCAACTTTAAACACTCAACCACACCAAAACACCTAGCCAAAAGACAAGCTCTATTACAGGTTGTCAACAATCCACAAAACAACTATGTCATTGCACCGGTGCCACACGAAGAACGATACAAAGGGTTTTACTCAAATCTTTCTTGGTCTTAAAGAAATAGGGCACTTTCAGACCATTATTAAACCTAAAATCACTTAACAAATTGGTGTCCAAACAAAAGTTCCGAATGGAGTCAATTCGTTTAGTGGTGATGTCCAGGGCACACCATTGCTATATGACCAAAGTAGATCTTCAGGACGCATACTTGCACTTACCCATCAGAAAGCATTCTCAGCAGTATCTAATATACCAATTTCGGGCACTTCCATTCTGCCTTTTCCACAGCAGCCAGAGTTTTCACAAAGATACTCAGTCCTCTCATTGCATATCTCAGGCATCTAGGGATATCAATCACTCTTTATCTTGATGACCTGCTCATCAGATCCCCATCCTATGACCAATGTCACAAGGACACTCAAGCTTGTGTCCTGACACTTCAACAGTACAGGTGGATAGTGAACCTCAGGAAGGGTCACCTCACTCCCACTCAACAAATTCAATTCTTAGGAATGTTGTCAGACTCAGTCCTTCAAACCATTTCGCTACCTTCAGAATTATTGGGCTACATGGTAGCAGTGCTGGAGGCACTACCTTTCGGCAGGTTTCACATAAGAGAGTTCCGAAACCACTTTTCTCACTGTGTCTGCACTGACAGTCCGGCCGTCTAGAAAAGGATTTTACGGTAAGTTGAAAATCCTTATATAATAAACAAAAGCAGTCAATTTTGGGAAACATGGTCCCCTTGGATACATTTTTTGAAGACAGTTAATGGTTAAGTATAACATTGTCTGCTTATTATTTCCTTATTAACTGATTATCGTTAGTTAAGTTAGCAATGGTAATGTTTGAAGTAGACTTGTTGCTTCATCTTGCGGTTTAGTGTAGTGTAATAGGGATGTAGCGAACGTCGGAAAAAAAGTTCGCGAACATATTCGCGAACTTGCGCAAAAATGCGAGCGGTTCGCGAACGGTTCGCGAACCCCATAGACTTCAATGGGAAGGCGAACTTTAACATCTAAAAAAGACATTTCTGGCCAGAAAAATGATTTTAAAGTTGTTTAAAGGGTGCAACGACCTGGACAGTGGCATGCCAGAGGGGGATCAAGGGCAAAAATGTATCTGAAAAATCTGCCTGTGTGTGCTTGGAAGAGATAGTGTAGGGGGAGAGCTGTTAGTGATTTCAGGGACAGATGATAGTAAGTTTGCTGGCTAGTAATCTGCTTGATACTGCTCTGTATTGGAGGGACAGAAGTCTGCAGGGATTTGAGGGACATTTTAGCTTAGGTAGCTTTGCTGGCTAGTAATCTACTGTTCTCTTTAAACAACTGCCATACGTTGCCCTTGTAGGCATTGTTTGCCCAGTTTTTTTGGACGCAGCCACTGAAGCACAGTTGCCAGAAAAAATATGCCATATAAATGCTGAAAATAGTCATTTTTCGCCATACGTTGACCTTGTAGACATTGTTTGCCCAGTTTTTTTTGGACGCAGCCACTGAAGCACAGTTGCCAGAAAAAATATGCCATATAAATGCTTAAAATAGTAATTTTTCGCCATACGTTGACCTTGTAGACATTGTTTGCCCAGTTTTTTTGGACGCAGCCACTGAAGCACAGTTGCCAGAAAAAATATGCCATATAAATGCTGAAAATAGTCATTTTTTGCCATATACGTTGAGTCAACGTATGGCAAAAAATGACTATTTTCAGCATTTATGTGGCATATTTTTTCTGGCCTCTGTGCTTCAGTGGCTGCGGCCAAAAAAACTGGGCAAACAATGCCTACAAGGTCAACGTCGTTGACCTTGTAGGCATTGTTTGCCCAGTTTTTTTGGCCGCAGCCACTGAAGCACAGAGGCCAGAAAAAATATGCCATATAAATGCTGAAAATAGTCATTTTTTTGGTCGCAGCCACTGAAGCACAGTTGCCAGAAAAATTATGCCATATAAATGCTGAAAATATAAATTTTTTTGGTTGCAGCCACTGAAGCACAGAGGCCAGAAAAATTATGCCATATAAATGCAGAAAATATGCATTTTTTTGGTCGCAGCCACTGAAGCACAGTTGACAGAAAAATTATGCCATATAAATGCTGAAAATATAAATTTTTTTGGTTGCAGCCACTGAAGCACAGAGGCCAGAAAAATTATGCCATATAAATGGAGAAAATATGCATTTTTTTGGTTGCAGCCACTGAAGCACAGAGGCTAGAAAAATTATGCCATATAAATGGAGAAAATATGCATTTTTTTGGTTGCAGCCACTGAAGCACAGAGGCTAGAAAAATTATGCCATATAAATGGACAAAATATGCATTTTTTTGGTTGCAGCCACTGAAGCACAGAGGCCAGAAAAATTATGCCATATAAATGCAGAAAATATGCATTTTTTTGGACGCAGCCACTGAAGCACAGTTGCCAGCAAAAAAAATATGCCATATAAATGCTGAAAATAGTAATTTTTCGCCATACGTTGACCTTGTAGACATTGTTTGCCCCGTTTTTTTGGACGCAGCCACTGAAGCACAGAGGCCAGAAAAAATTAAACCAGTAGGGTTTGCACCCTAGTTTGTAACGGTGGCGGAGGGAGGAGGACGCTAAAGGACAGCTGTGTGTGGAGTCATGAGGCTTGAAGAGAAGGACAGCTGCATAGAAGTCAGAACAAGTCTTCCGGCGTGCAGTAACCCTCCGAGATCCACCCCTCATTCATTTTAATAAAGGTCAGGTAATCGACACTTTTGTGACCTAGGCGAGTTCTCTTCTCAGTTACAATCCCTCCTGCTGCACTGAAGGTCCTTTCTGAGAGCACACTTGAGGCTGGGCAAGACAAGAGGTTCATGGCAAATTGTGACAGCTCTGGCCACAGATCAAGCCTGCGCACCCAGTAGTCCAGGGGTTCATCGCTCCTCAGAGTGTCGATATCTGCAGTTAATGCCAGGTAGTCCGCTACCTGCCGGTCGAGGCGTTCTTTGAGGGTGGATCCAGAAGGGTTGTGGCGCTGCCTTGGACAGAAAAACATTTGCATGTCTGATGTTACAGACCGGCCAAAGGGCTTTGTCCTTGCAGGTGTGCTCGTGGCAGGATTACTGGCACCTCTGCCCCTGGAATGTTGATGAGTTCCTGAAGTGACATCACCCTTAAAAGCATTGTACAACATGTTTTGCAGGCTGGTTTGTAAATGCCGCATCTTTTCGGACTTGTGGTATGTTGGTAACATTTCTGCCACTTTATGCTTGTACCGAGGGTCTAGTAGCGTTGCGACCCAGTACAGGTCCTTCTCCTTAAGCCTCTTGATACGGGGGTCCTTCAACAGGCATGCCAGCATGAAAGACCCCATTCTCACAAGGTTGGATGCAGAGCTATCCATCTCCGCTTCCTCATTATCAAGGACTGCATCATCCACGGTCTCCTCCCCCCAGCCACGTACAAGACCAGGGGTCCCCAAAAGGTCACCACTAGCCCCCTGGGAAGCCTGCTCCTGTTGGTCCTCCTCCTCCTCCTCCACAAAGCCACCTTCCTCCTCTGACTCCACTTCTGGCACCTCTCCCTGCGTTGCAGCAGGTGCCTGGGTTCGTTCTGGTGATTGCGACCATAAATCGTGCGCTTCCAGCTCCTCGTCACGCTGGTCTACAGCCTCATCTGTCACTCGTCGCACGGCACGCTCCAGGAAGAAAGCGAAGGGTATTAGGTCGCTGATGGTGCCTTCGGTGCGACTGACCATATTTGTCACCTCTTCAAAAGGTCGCATGAGCCTGCAGGCATCGCGCATAAGCACCCAGTAACGGGGGAAAAAAATCCCCAGCTCTGCAGATCCAGTCCTACCACCCAGTTCAAAAAGGTACTCGTTGACGGCCCTTTGTTGTTGCAGCAGACGTTCCAACATAAGGAGCGTTGAATTCCAGCGAGTCTGGCTGTCAGAAATCAAACGCCTGACTGGCATGTTGTAGCGCTGCTGAATGTCAGCAAGGCGTGCCATGGCTGTGTAGGAACGTCTGAAATGGGCCGACACCTTTCTGGACTGGGTGAGAACGTCCTGGAATCCTGGGTACTTGGAGACAAAACGTTGGACTATTAAATTTAACACATGTGCCATGCAGGGCACATGTGTTAAATTTCCCAGTCTCAACGCTGCCAACAGATTGCTTCCATTGTCACACACCACTTTTCCGATCTGCAGTTGGTGTGGGGTCAGCCACCGATCGGCCTGTGACTGCAGAGATGACAGGAGTACAGATCCGGTATGGTTTTTGCTTTCCAGGCACGTCATCCCCAAGACAGCGTGACAACGGCGTACCTGGCACGTCGAATAGCCTAGGGGGAGCTGGGGGTGCACAGGTGTGGAGGAGGAGAAGGAGGACCCAGCAGCAGAGTAAGAAGAAGAAGAGGAAGAAGACGAGGTAGAGAGCGATGGAGGAGTAGAGGTGGTGGCAGAACCGCGTGCAATCCGTGGCGGTGACACCAACTCCACTGTTGTTGTTGTTGTTGAGCTACCCATTCCCTGCTTCCCATTCCCAGCCATTACCAAGTTCACCCAGTGGGCAGTGTAGGTGACATACCTGCCCTGACCATGCTTGGAGGACCATGCGTCAGTAGTCATATGGACCTTTGGCCCAACACTAAGTGACAGAGATGCGGTAACTTGGCTCTGCACATGTTGGTACAGGTGTGGTATTCCCTTTTTAGAAAAAAAATTGCGGCTGGGTACCTTCCACTGCGGTGTCCCAATTGCTACAAATTTGCGGAAGGCCTCAGAGTCCACCAGCTGGTATGGTAAAAGCTGGCGGGCTAAGAGTGCAGACAAGCCAGCTGTCAGACGCCGGGCAAGGGGGTGACAGTCAGACATTGGCTTCTTACGCTCAAACATGGCCTTCACAGAAACTTGGCTGGTGGCAGATGACTGGGAATGGGAACAGGTGGTCAAGGTGGAAGGCGGAGTGGAGGGTGGTTCAGATGGGTCAAGGAGAGCAGAGGTAGAGCAGTAAGATGCTGGACCAGAAGGAGTGTGGCTTTTAGTTTGCCTGTTGCCTTTGAGGTGTTGCTCCCAAAGTGCTTTGTGCTTGCCGCTCATGTGCCTTCGCATAGAAGTTGTACCTATGTGGCTGTTGGGCTTACCAAGGCTCAGTTTCTGACTGCACTCATTGCAAATTACAATGCTTTTGTCAGAGGCACACACATTAAAAAAATCCCACACTGCTGACTTTTTGGAAGTGTGTGATCTGGCGGTAACAGTAGAAGTTGGCGGCATTGGCGGCAATGGCGGGTGCGTTGGCCGGCTGAACACAGGTGCCGATACATGTTGTTGCCCTACTGATCCCTGCGGGCTGGCCTCCCTGCTTCTTCTAAGTCTTATTCTCCTACTGCCTCTCTGACTCTCCGTCTCTCCATCTGAACTACCCTCCTCTTGCTCTCTTCTACTAGGCACCCACAAAACATCAATCTCCTCATCATCATTCTCCTCAGATGCATCAATTTCTTCTGACACATCACAGAAGGAAGCAGCAGCGGGGACCTCCTCCTCCTCCTCATCACTCATCATTATGTCCATCTCTGTCGTGTTCTCTGCCAGAATTAAATCTGGTGTAACGTCCTCATCTCCTTCATCTTCTTCTGCCAATAATGGTTGCGCATTACTCAGTTCAAGAAACTCATGGGAAAATAACTCCTCTGACTCCAGTGAAGAAGGGGCACCGGTGGTGGAGGAAGTGTTACGTGGGGTGGCCATAGCAGTGGAGGATGAGGAGGATGTTGTGGTAAAGTTAGAAACGGTAGAGGATGGGGTGTGCTGTGTAAGCCAGTCAACTACCTCTTCAGCATTTTGGGAGTTCAGGGTCATTGGCTTTTTAAAACTGGGCAATTTGCTAGGGCCACAGGATTGCATAGCAGCACGGCCCCTAGCACGGCCTCTGCGTGGCGGCCTGCCTTTGCCTGGCATTATTTTTAAAAAAACAACAACAACAAAAACTCAGTTGGTTTTTCTGGAAACGATAATACACACAGCTAGATGGCAGTTTGAAGAAAACAGTGTGCAAATAATGCCTACAAGATCAACGTATACACTACTACAGCGGTGGATACGGATTACGTAAAATATATGAATGCTGCTTGAAAAAAAGTAACTCAAGTGGTTTTTCTAGAGACGATAATATTATCAATATTTAGACAAAATGTGAACAAGCTCACACAGCTAGATGGCGGTTTGAAGAAAACACTGTGCAAATAATGCCTACAAGGTCAACGTATACACAGCGGTGGATACGGATTACGTAAAATATAAGAATGCTGCTTGAAAAAAAGTCACTCCGGTGTTTTTTCTGGAGACGGTAATATTATGGATATTTAGACAGAATGAGAACACGGTCACACAGCTAGATAGCAGTTGGTTGAATAACACACTGGGCAAAAAATGCCTACAGGGCAAATAATGCCTACAAGGTCAACGTATACACAGCGGTGGATACGGATTACGTAAAATATAAGAATGCTGCTTGAAAAAAAGTCACTCCGGTGTTTTTTCTGGAGACGGTAATATTATGGATATTTAGACAGAATGAGAACACGGTCACACAGCTAGATAGCAGTTGGTTGAATAACACACTGGGCAAAAAATGCCTACAGGGCAAATAATGCCTACAAGGTCAACGTATACACAGCGGTGGATACGGATTACGTAAAATATAAGAATGCTGCTTGAAAAAAAGTCACTCCGGTGTTTTTTCTGGAGACGGTAATATTATGGATATTTAGACAGAATGAGAACACGGTCACACAGCTAGATAGCAGTTGGTTGAATAACACACTGGGCAAAAAATGCCTACAGGGCAAATAATGCCTACAAGGTCAACGTATACACAGCGGTGGATACGGATTACGTAAAATATAAGAATGCTGCTTGAAAAAAAGTCACTCCGGTGTTTTTTCTGGAGACGGTAATATTATGGATATTTAGACAGAATGTGAACACGGTCACACAGCTAGATAGCAGTTGGTTGAATAACACACTGGGCAAAAAATGCCTACAGGGCAAATAATGCCTAAAAGGTCAACTTATACACTACTACAGCGATGGATACGGATTACGTAAAATTTATTATGGCTGCTTGAAAAAAGTCACTCCGGTGTTTTTTCTGGAGACGGTAATATTATGGATATTTAGACAGAATGTGAACACGGGCACACAGCTAGATAGCAGTTGGTTGAATAACACACTGGGCAAAAAATGCCTACAGGGCAAATAATGCCTAAAAGGTCAACTTATACACTACTACAGCGATGGATACGGATTACGTAAAATTTATTATGGCTGCTTGAAAAAAGTCACTCCGGTGTTTTTTCTGGAGACGGTAATATTATGGATATTTAGACAGAATGTGAACACGGGCACACAGCTAGATAGCAGTTGGTTGAATAACACACTGGGCAAAAAATGCCTACAGGGCAAATAATGCCTAAAAGGTCAACTTATACACTACTACAGCGATGGATACGGATTACGTAAAATTTATTATGGCTGCTTGAAAAAAGTCACTCCGGTGTTTTTTCTGGAGACGGTAATATTATGGATATTTAGACAGAATGTGAACACGGGCACACAGCTAGATAGCAGTTGGTTGAATAACACACTGGGCAAAAAATGCCTACAGGGCAAATAATGCCTAAAAGGTCAACTTATACACTACTACAGCGATGGATACGGATTACGTAAAATTTATTATGGCTGCTTGAAAAAAGTCACTCCGGTGTTTTTTCTGGAGACGGTAATATTATGGATATTTAGACAGAATGTGAACACGGTCACACAGCTAGATAGCAGTTGGTTGAATAACACACTGGGCAAAAAATGCCTACAGGGCAAATAATGCCTAAAAGGTCAACTTATACACTACTACAGCGGTAGTAAAATAAAAAAAAGTTAAATAAAAAAAAATTAAAGTTGGTGCTGCTGAACTACTAGGAGCAGCAGATTAGCACACCAGTCCCACTCCCCAACACTGCTAGACTAATAGCACTGGGCTCTTATAGTAGTAGTAGTAGTAGTAGTAGTAGTAAAACAACAAAAAAATAAATAAAAGCAGTCCTTACAAGGACTATTGCTATTGCAGCAGTCAGCAGATGAGATCAGAAGCAGGACAGCTGCCCACTGCAGCTACATACAGAGCACTGCAGTAGAAGGTAGATTACTAGCCAGCAAAGCTACCTAAGCTTAAATGTCCCTCAAACCCCTGCAGACTTCTGTCCCTCCAATAACAGAGCAGTATCAAAACGTTTACTAGCCAGCAAACTTTCAACTGTCCCTGAAATCACTAACAGGCAGCAGCTCTCTCCCTACACTATCTCTTCAGCACACACAGGCAGAGTGAAAAAAAGCTGCAGGGCTTCGGTTTTTATAGGGAAGGGGAGTGGTCCAGGGGAGAGCTTCCTGATTGGCTGCCATGTACCTGCTGGTCTGGGGTGAGAGGGCAAAAAAAAGCGCCAACAATGGCGAACCCAAAATGGCGAACGTCGCGCGACGTTCGCGAACTTCCGGCGAGCGCGAACACCCGATGTTCGCGCGAACAAGTTCGCCGGCGAACAGTTCGCGACATCTCTATAGTGTAATAGCTGTTTGATACTTATTGCATATCCCCTTATTCTTCTTTCTTTTCCTTTTTTTCTTTTCTATATCCCTTTTATTGTGAAAATTAAAATAAAGAATTATAATGGTTTCATGTCTCCAACAATCTAACCAGAGGGCAGGTGGAGTTCACTCGGGAGACAAATTAGACTGGTGAATATGGTCAGGAAGATATTTCTAGATGGGTTCCCTTATAATTATTGCAGTAGATGCTGTAGGGCATTGTTTGGTATCTTAGGATGTTTTTTTTGTCTGTAAGAAAGCCACACCTTCTACATCACCAAACATGTCAATTTGGGAGTCAACCTGATTTTACTCCCTTCTCACCTGGTCACCTACTGTCAGTAATTTCGCCCCAAACCACAACTTAGTCATCCAAATCCTCACCAGCAGTAGTCAGAGCACTATTGAAGGCTTGGCCTAGGGTGTGAACCTGGGTGGAATAAGATGTGACTGACAGGAAGTGGGTTTGTATCAGCAAATGAAGCCACCATATTGAGTCTATCTTATGGAGGGCAAGTGGAGGCCCGTTTATTATTGGTCCAGTTTTTAGTGGTATTAGAGCTTTTTGAAACTACGAATGCATTTATTTTTTCTAAAATCTAATTTTCTAAAATTAAATTGTTCGCTAAGTTTTGCCTCAAAAATGAGGCCAATAGACTATAAGGGGTTGAAAAATGTATTGCTTGAAAAAATTTTGTCACCCATAGACTTCAATGCATTTTGGCAAATTTTTGACCATTACATTGAATAAATCTCACATTTTTAGAGTTATAGAGAAATTTAGAAAACAACACGTATTTTTAGAGTTTGTCGGTTTGAACACTGCATGTTTTATTCCGACAGTCGTGTCGTGTTGTATGCACGCAGTGGCAACATCCGACATTCCTATTACTTACCTTTGATTCGGCACATCCGTTGTGACGCCTTTGATTCATCTCAGCGCGTCGGAATGGAAGCTATCGCACTTAAAATCACCTGTGGAGTTCTACCCTATAGCCCCAGCCTATTAACATACACCTGGGAATCATTCCCTGCTTTTAGAGTCTTAGGAGCTTAATTCAATGGCAATTTTTTAAAAATTCTTTTGCTGTATAAAGGCTTTTTTATGTGGTCAGGGGACTTAAAACAGGCCAGGAAGTGAAGGCAGGCAGATATATGCCCATAAGGTACACCTTTGCAAGAATGAAGGAAGACTGTACTAAACATTACACATGATGAATTATGTTGAGGAGTGTGTCTCTGTAAATGAGCATACAGTGCAACACATACCTCCCAACTGGCCTTTTTTTTTTTTCTGGGACATTTCCGGTTTGTTACTGAAATGTCAAGACTTTCTCTTTAAACTCCCGCACTGAACAGCTAGAAAAAGATACGAAGTTTCTAAAACATAATAGGCTTTTGGCAGACAGCCCATTGTCTGCTGGGATTCAAACCAGGGACCTTTGGGTTTTTGGCTCAATAGGCTATTGACCATTTGGCCAAGTGAGCAGCTTGCAAAGTTGCTCACTGTATGTTTCCTGGCCTTTGCAGCCCCAGCCCAGCAGCAGCCTGATTGGTTTGCAGCCAGCCAATCAGGGCTGACTCTTGCCTGAGCATTTGGTGCACTTCCTGGCAGTGCGGCATTGTCCCTAGATACAGGTTCCTGTTCTAGCCTCCTTCCTATTCTGCCTTGCCTTGTCTTCTCTTGTCTGAACCCTTCCCTGTCTTGTCCTGTCTGGCTCTGATCCTTGTCCTGTCTTGATCTGCCTTAACTTACCCTTCCAGTTCTGCTTCGGTCCTGCTTAAAAACCTTGATCTTTCCTTGCTGTGACCTTGCCCTGCCCAGCTTTCCTTGCTATTCTGAATCTTGCTCTGCTCTTGCTCCAAAACAGATCTAGTCTTGACCTTGGCCTGACCTTATCTTTCTGGTTCCTGCTTACTGTTCTGACCTGTACCCTGTCTTTATCTTCCCTCGTTTTGCTCTGTATCTTGCCCTGCCTTCTCCAGTCCTCTCGCTATCCAGTCCATTCCTGCTATCTGCTCCAGTCTCCTCCGGCTATCCAGTCCGGCTATCCAGTCCTCTTATTCTAGTCCAATCCTGATCTTCGCCGTCTCCATCCTGTTCTGCTCTTCAACCTGTTCCTGCCTTCCCTTTACTTGTTCCCTTGGCACATATAGCTCCTGCCTCATGGACTCACCCTTCACTCAGCAGTCTCCACAGCGCCCCCTACCTAATCCTTGACAGGCAGATGCCCTTAGATAAATTTGTAACAATTTAAAGATAAGCAAAGAAACAATTGTAACAATTTAAGATAAGCAAGTCTCTTGGGGAAACTGTGACTTGCAAAGGACAATTTACCTTCATTAACAAAACTGTACTAACACATGACACCACAGAAATGTGTTCAAACTTTCCATAACCTGCTAAATGTTGTAAAATAAACATTGTAATTAAAGGGTGTGTCCATAAAATAGGCACAGTCAAAAAAACTTTTTTTTCCTCTTTCTGTTTTCAAAATGTTGGGAGGTATGAATACAATATCCCATATGGTTTTCTCCGTAAAGCACCAATTCAGCCCAGCATTTAAAGCAGCTTGCAAACTGTGACAGCAGATTAAAAGGAAACTGTTAAAGGATTCGATTTTGCAGAATGGGGTGGGGGTAAAGTAGTGAATAACATTACATTATGGAACACACATCGTTCATTAATGGAATGACAACACTCGCCTTGTGTTATGTAATAAAGCGCACGCATGAGCTAGCAATTGATTGTTCTAAATCCTATTATCTTGACATATTGCACTCTTCTCATCAAGTGACAGAAAACTCAATGCCGAACCTTTTTTTTTTTAATACTTGTAGGAATTAGCATTTGTCATTTGACTTTTGCAATGAGTAATCAGTGTTGTGTAATAAGTTTTTTTTCCCACCCTTTTCCAGAAAATCTATGAAAACGACAGGTATTAGTTATAGGCTTACAAAATAATGTTTTTCTGTATATCTCAGTCCAGCTTTGCACTTGCATTGTTTGTTCCTTTCTTTTTTATCTACACAAATTCTCTTGGTTTTACGTGAATACTCATATTTCCCATTTCATTTTGCCTAATGGGTATGTGAAGAGATGGCTGTGTATTGATACTGTATATAGTTGTACAGAAGTTATGGAAAGCATGAAATAGGTATATACTTCCTAAAGCTCAAATGTTGTAACTTCCTCTAATAAAGCTTCACACTTAGGGGCCCATTCACCAAGCTCGAGTGAAGGATTCGAAGTAAAAAAACTTCGAATTTTGAAGTGTTTTTTGGGCTACTTTGACCATTGAATGGGCTACTTCGACCTTCGACTACAACTTCGAATCGAAGGATTCGAACTAAAAATCTTTCAACTATTCGACTATTCGATAGTCAAAGTACTGTCTCTTTAAGAAAAAACTTTGACCCCCTTGTTCTCCACCTAAAAGCTACCGAACCCAATGTTAGCCTATGGGGAAGGTCCCCATAGGCTTGGCTAAGTTTTTTTGGTCGAAGGATAATCCTTTGATCGTTGGATTAAAATCCTTCGAAGCGTTCGATTCGAAGGATTTAATCGTTTGATCGAACGATTATTCCTTCGATCGTTGATCGAACTATTTTGCGCAAAAATCCTTGGACTTAGATATTCAAAGTCAAAGGATTTTAATTCCCAGTCGAATATCGAGGGTTAATTAAACCTCGATATTCGACCCTTGATGAATTTGCCCCGTAGTGATTTATTCGGCAGGCGCGAATTCATGGCAAATTTGCGCGATTCGCCACCGGGGAATAAATTCGCAAATTTTCCTGGGGAAAATTCACCAGGCATCAAAAAAAATGGACGCCTGGGTCAAAAACGAGACGCCAGCAGGCAAATTTGCCCATCACTATTTATACTGTATATCCTCCCAAAACCCTCCTGCCAGCCATAGTCTTGTGCCATGATACATTATATGGCCAAAAGTATGTGAGCATCCTTATCATTAGATTTCCTATTTAAGTCACACCCAATGTTACCAGCCCACTACATCAAACAATGACACATGAGCATGTAAACAACGAATGCAGGTGAAATGCAAGTGGAAATTGTTCCACTTGCACTTGGTTCTCATATGCACCTATGACAGTACAGATCCCTTCAAATGAATTAGATGAATTCCTTCCTGTGCTCCCCTGCAGATGAGAACTTTAAAATGCAACACAGGGGAGTGCCGGCAAAACCGCTCATCTGAAGTGATGAGCAAATTTATTCGCCAGCCATGGATTCACAGCAAAATTCCAAATTTCAAGTGCAATTTTTTTGTGAAACTGCAGCAAAAAATTGCAGTGGAAAAATTTGCAGTGAAAAAAACGCCTATTGCCCATAATGCATTTGGAGAAAAAAGTCACCAGTAGAAAAAACGCCCATTTACTTTAATGCATTAGGACAAAAAAAGTCGCCATAAGAAAAAACACCCATTTGGCTTTAATGCATTTAGACAAAAAAAGTAGCTATAACGAAAAAATGCCTGTTGGCTTTAATGCATTTGGAGAAAAAAAGTAACCGTAAGAAAAAACGCCCATTGAGTTTAATGTGTTTTGCAAAATTTCAAGCTGTTTCACAAATTCAGAGTCAACCAAAGTGTTTAATGGACAAGGAAAGGCAAAAAAATAAAATCCAATTTTTACTTTCTTTAATGAAAAAGAAACCTATCTCCAATATACTTTAATTAAAAAATGTGTACCGTTTTTATAAGAAACCTGACTGTATGCAGTGAAATTCTCCCTTCATTTACTGCTGTGGATAGGAATTGTCAGATGGTCCCTAACTGCTGAGCAGGGAAACAATCATACCTATGAACAGCAGGGGGAGCCCCCGGCTTACTTCCCAGCCATGCAGAACTCAAGCAGCTTTGTTTATGACCATCCCTAAGCAGCCCAGACCACACTGAGCATGTGCAGGGTCAGGGTCAGGCAAAGATGTTTAACAAAGTTACAAGATGTCAGCCCCCTGTGGCCAAATTTGAAAGCATAAATCATTTGTTTGATTAGGCTTTTTGGTGCAGTAAGTTCATGCTTATGTTTAGTATACAAAATACAGCATTTCTAGCCTTATTCTATTTTAGACTTTCCTTGTCCTTTAATGAAATCTGAACCATGTGAAGTCATGTGACTTTAAAGCTCTGAACAACTGAATATGACTATTTCTAGAAATATTTAATATCTATAAATTATACGGCTATTCGTACCCTCCCCTTTTGTTTTCTGTACCTCCCTGTTTATTTTTTGTTTATTTCAAAACTGAAAATAAAGAGTATACAAACATTTTTTTCAGATTTGCATATGCAAATTTGGGTTTGGTACGAAGTATTTGGGCACATTTTTTGCAGGGGATTTGATATCCAGCCAAATCCATAAAATAAGAATTTTGTGCATCCCTAGTTTGCATCCCAATATTAGTACATTTATGGGATCCATTATCTGGAAAAATGTTATCCAGAAAGTTCTGAATACACTGGAGGGTCATCTCCATTTTAGCCAAAACTGTACCTCGTTCTCAATCCTAAATAAAATATGGTTAATTATTATGTTTTAATTATTTTATAGTAGATTTGACATATGGAGATCCAAATTTCAGAAATAACCCTTATCCAGAAAACCCCAGGTCTCAAGCATTCTGTATAATAGGTCCAATACCTGTATATCAAATATATTTCTATGTGCAGTTTTTGTAGTTTAGGAATGGGGGAGCTGGGCTATTCTTGGAATATAGGAGGGGGTCTGTATAGAGGCTCTATGATTAAATTATGGGTTTAATTCCCCTTTAAGACTGAACCTTGCTGATTCACTTGGTATAATGATATAAGAAAATAAGAGTATGTAACATGACACTAATGTGTTATTTCCGCAGCGCATTTCCATGATACATAATGAGCTCAGGTAAAACTCTCCCTTTTTATGCTGCAGAAATATCTTTCTAATTACATGGAAACTGATGTGAAAGAAGCACTCTTATTTTAGTAGCCAATAAGTTTCCTTTAATACCTTCCTACCATTTGGACGACTCGGTTACGTAAATAATGCAGTCGAGTCGGCAGTTGTGCAGACACCTGCCTTGCTGTCGCTGACTGTTGAGCAAAATTAGCCTCATTAAGCAGCTGCTTGGCCATTCTGTGCTGAATAAAGCGGAGGAGAGGGAGCATGTTTGGCTGAGTGCAATGTCCTCGGCCACATTTCGTCAGAAAGCAAATGCAAGATGTGCCTCTGAGACCCTCCTCTACTTCTTCCCTTCTATGTTCTCTCTTTTATTCTCATGCAGGTTGGAAGAATACACACTCCTCTCTGCAGCCAAACAGCATACATTAAAGGCACATTTCTCTATGATCTCTGAACTCAGAACTTCTGCTGAATTTCTCTGTTTGATTGGGGAATCGGTTAATGGAAATTAACTCTCTACAGTATTTAAAACAATGCAGTGTGTTCCCTCCCTCCCTTCGCCGCGCAATCTGATTTTATAACCTGCATTTATTGGGACTGTCATGGAAGATTCATGTGTAGCCCACAGCCGCGCTCTTTCTACTGCTGCCGCAATAAACCGTAACTGTTCGGCACCTATGTTAGTGCACTTGGAAAGCTGAAACTTGATGTTCTCTTATTGATCTCCGCCGTTTTTTCTTCTTTTTGTCTTGAAGTGCAGAGATTAGCTGCACTTCATGTATTGGAATGTATCTCTCAATCTGTTGTCTCCTAAAGCTGCCTGGCTAACTATTATAGGTATGGGATCTGTTATCTGGAAACCCGTTATCCAGAAAGCTCCCATAGGCTCCATTTTATCCAAATATCCAAATTTTTTAAAAATGATTTCCTTTTTCTCTGTAATAATAAAACAGTAGCTTGTACTGGATCCCAACTAAGATATAATTAATCCTTATTGGAAGCAAAATCAGCCTATTGGGTTTATTTAATGTTTACATGATTTTCTAGTAGACTTAATGTAGAGATCCAAAATTACAGAAAGATCCATTATCTGGAAACCCCCAAGTCCTGAGCACTCTGGATAACAGGTCTCATACCTGTATTACTATTGCAGTTATACAAGGAACAGTGTTTCCACAGTAAATATTGAGGGTCATTATCAACAAAGAGTAAATTTGCCGTGGCCAGTAACCTATGGTAACCAATCAAATTGTTGCATTCATCTTACGACTTGCAGCTGGCTGAAAAAAAGCCCCTCACTGATTGGTTATAATGGGTTACTGCCCATGGGTAAATTTGCCCAGTGTTGGTAAATGAGCCACACTGCAACATGGAAGGTAGACTTTGTAGATTTGGGCAAATCTGACCTCCCCCCCAGGAGGCATTGCACAACTGCCAGCTGTTTGCTCTAATCTTATCGCCACCTTTCCTCTTACCTTTACTCCTACAAAGTTGCCATTGGGTTGAGTTGAAGGGGGTTGTTCATTACTGCAGTGAGCTATCTTCTCTCTTTTACTATAACATAGGAATTCAAGCTCTCCTAAATTACTCTTAAATGTACAGTAACTTCTCTTATGTCGTGCACCACCAAAAGCATGGTCCTTGCTGCAAGGCAGGAACTCACTTTGAGGCAAGCAAGTAGCTGCAGCGGAGGGGATCACACCAGGGTTTTGGCACCCAAGACTTTTCACCTGTCACTACTCTTAGGGGGCTATTTATCAAAGTCTGATTTTATCTCAACATTTTCTACTGCAAACTTTGATCAAATCCACACAGGTTTTTTACACGTATTTATTATTTGCAGGAAAAACTCAGAATTCTTTTTTAGCCGAAAAATCAGAAATACTTGGGGGTATTGCACGAAACCCAGCGCATATCAAAAAATTATTGGGACTTCTCCAATTGACTTACCGTATATACTCGAGTATAAGCCGTCCCGAGTATAAGCCGAGGTACCTAATTTTACCTCCAAAAACTGGGAAAGCTTATTGACTCGAGTATAAGCCTAGGGTGAGAAATGCAGCAGCTTCTGGTAAGTTTCCATCAAAAAATTGAGGGTTTCTGCTCCCATTGGAGGTGCCGGTGTCTCGTTTTTGGATGCCGGCGACTATTCTTGGACGCCAGTGAATATTCTTGGAGACTATTCTTGGACACCGGCGACTATTCTTGGACGCCGGTGCATATTCATGGAGACTATTCTTGGACGCCGACGACTATTCTTGGATGCTGGCGACTATTCTTAGGTGCCGGCGACTTTTCTTAGACGCCGGTGACCGCTTTTGCGCTTGACCTGTGTATAAGCCAAGGTAGAGTTTTTCAGCATATTTTGGGGGCTGAAAAACTTGGCTTATACTCGAGTATATACGGTATATGCATCCTCAAAAGGTCTGAGATGTCGGATTTTCTGATTTGGACTTTTCCATCCTCTGCGTTTAATAAATTCCAAAAAAAATTTGTGATTTTTAAAAGTCAGATTTTAATTTAAAAAATCATAAATTTTTTGAAATTTTTGCATTCAGAGTTTAGTAAATAACCCTCTTAGTGTTATTTATTGGAAATTGCCTTTGCTGGCACACAAAGAATATTGATAGGAAAACCTCTAGCAAGTGTCTGCCATGGTCCACCAGTCATTGCCCTGCATGGACCA